>CM060951.1:186363246-186575031 GCA_030765055.1 Mantis religiosa
CCGTAAAAAAGAAAAA
Source organism: Mantis religiosa (assembly GCA_030765055.1). Lineage (NCBI taxonomy): Eukaryota > Metazoa > Arthropoda > Insecta > Mantodea > Mantidae > Mantis > Mantis religiosa. The sequence continues at coordinate 186,363,263 of CM060951.1, forward strand.
AAAAAAAAAATAGAAAGAAAAAAAAAAGAGAGGTGCAGACTTTCCTGTCAGAACTAGGCTTTTGTGCCTACGAAAGTGTAAACGAACAAATATAAAATATAAAACGAGGCGTATTTAAAAATGTTCTTGAGATTCAATAAAATAAATACTGAATATGGACAAAAAATTGTTCCAGTTTAATCAGTTACTATGGTGTAGAAATGGAGTCCAAAGAGTCAGTCATGCTCTTTCCTCACTAGGGGGCATATCTCTAGAAGTACAACTCCTTTTATGTTTTTCACTGTGTGTACTGCAAAACATCTACCCATTCTACCAATATAATTCAATCCCAAAAAAGAAGGAAATAAGGAAATGTATAGATTTTGCTTCCAGAAATCTTCATTTTCTTATACCTCCAGTGAAAACCAAAGATTTTTGGCTTTCTCTTATTACCCATTGCAGTTTAATTCCATTTCTTAGAATTTAGAGGAACTTTAATGTCTATTACACATAAACTTAGTTATTTTCTAGTTGGTCCCTACTATTCATCTTTTGTTTTATTCACTGTACTTCCCTGTTTCTTATATCAAGTCATTGCCATCTTTCACCACAACTCCCAAGGGGTTTTCTTTGTTTGTCTCACACACAGAGTTTTGTTTTAACCTCCCTCATCTGCCTAGACAGTAATTCGTCACTATAATAAGAAGCATACATTTTTAAGACTCGCGCTTACAACAATGGAGCTGGATAAATTCGTAACTCAATATATGTTCCCACCTTGCAAATACATTCCGAGTGCACTTTTCCAACCAGTAACAGTGCTGAGGAGGCCGAATCAACGAAATATTCCTTGAAAACAATACAAAATGTATGTTTAACATGTGTTTGTTTTTGTGCAGCCTTAGAAATGTAAGCATAATATTATAGCAGCTGTAGGAAAGCAGCCATACAACAAACAAGCCGCGCCAGCTTCTTGTTGATGACTGACGCGTCCCTCGATGTCAATTACAGCGTCTTTACTACGGTTTCTTAGAGACAGGCGGCTTCGAGAAATTAATCTCATCATTCCAGACACTTCTTCCTTTGTTCACTTCCTTGATACCTCATTTCGTATTCAAGCTTAGAAACGTTCCATAAAAATAAAAAGTAGAAACAAGAGCTAAGCATAATGATCAACAAACATAGGAATTATAAAGGTAATCATTTCAGTTGTACTCCTTTTAACAACTTGAGCGAAATTACAATATTACTACCTAGGTACATGAGTTATTTTAATGTGTATCATATTACTTGGAAGGCATTAAATCGATGAGTACATAACCTACAAAAGACATCTCCTTCCCTCTCTTCCTTTGTAACGAGGCATTATTTTCGTATTTACAGGGTAATTTTAAGATTACTCTTCTTTATTACATGATTCTTCCGTGATTCTTCGTTTCAGTAGCAGGTATATTTCTTGTCTCGAGAATCTTCAATTCTCTACTGCTTGAACAACTGCGTCTCTCTGTATTTCCTCCAGCATAGATACATTCATTTTTTTCAGACTTTTCTTCTATAAACAATTTCTAAGTTGAACTGCCAATGTGAATTCTAAAAGTCACATTTCTGCTGCCTCCAAGTGGCTTCATTACACTAGCACTCAAAAAGCATATTTTAATCTTAGTTTATTACAGGTTTACATATTTTTAGCTTTACGACATTCCTTAGGCCTTCGCATAAACAAATACCTGCAAACTCTGCAGCTTCTAACATTCCCGTTACCAATAGTTGGAATTCTAAACATCTAAAGGTAGATAGTGGCTCAATTTTTTTCTCACAGGTGCATATGCATTCCATCAAGAAAGTACCGCGAATTGACCATAAAGAAATTTCGTATAAGATCAATTTTTTCTCACTTGTGCATATACATTCCATCAAGAAAGTACCGGGAATTGACCATAAAGAAATCTCGTATAAGATCAATTTTTTCTCACTTGTGCATATACATTCCATCAAGAAAGTACCGGGAATTGACCATAAAGAAATTTCGTATAAGATCAATATTTTCTCACATGTGCATATACATTCCATCAAGAAAGTACCGCGAATTGACCATAAAGAAATCTCGTATAAGATCAATTTTTTCTCACTTGTGCATATACATTCCATCAAGAAAGTACCGGGAATTGACCATAAAGAAATTTCGTATAAGATCAATATTTTCTCACATGTGCATATATAAAGGTCCTTATATAAAGCACATTGCCAGCACAGTTCTTTTCGCCGATGACACTAGTGTCCTGGTGACCAGTACAAATTTAAACGAGTGCATAATTAAAATGATTTATGTTTTGTACTGTATGTCATGCCGGTTTAAAGCGAACAAATTATCTGTGAATCTAGACAAAACAAAAGTGGTAAAATTTATAACCTGTCGTACGTCACATACTCAAATAGAAATCGGGATTAATGGTATGTTATTAGAAGAAATTGGCAGCATAAAATTTCTGGGCCTTCAAGTGGACAGATGTTTAGATTGGAAAGCCCACTTAAATTATATCTTAACTAAACTCAGCTCTGCCTGTTATGTTATCCGAGAGCTGGTTAATGTGAGTTCTATGGACACACTTAAATTAGTACATTATGCATACTTTAACTCTATAATGGAATACGGAATATTATTTTGGGGCAACTCAGTAGAAAGTAAAAATATATTTCTTATGCAAAAGAAGGTTATAACAATCATTACTAACACCCACAACAGATGCTCCTATAAAGATCTTTTTACAAGATTGAAGATATTAACGCTTCCTTGCATGTATATATTCTCGATCCTAAAATTCTTTGTATGCAATCGTGCCTTATTTGCAACAAATAATGTAATCCACAAAATAAACACTAGACAAAAGTATAATATCCATTATCCCAGTGCTAAACTTTCTTGCTTCCAGAAAGGTGTGCATTATGAAACTATCAAAATATTTGGCGCACTTCCTAGTGTTCTTAAAAGAAAAAATTGATAATTTCGGTGCTTTTAAAAATGCTGTTAAAGAGTACCTTTGCTCAAAATCTTTTTATTCTGTACAAGATTATCTGAATGTCAAATTATCCTGATAATGCTTCTGCAGCTCTGTAAGTAGTATCTAACTGTTCCAATGACAAATCATTACCAATGAATCTTTGATGTATGTTGAAAGTTTATTTTTAATGTATATGTATTTAAGAAATAACGGTGAATGGTATCCATCGCAAAAAGGTTGAGACGTACTGGCATAAGCCAAGTGAAAGCTGAATTAAAAAGTATTTGATTTTGTATCATATATAATTATCCCTACTTTGTTTTCCATAATGTTGTTCATATTGCCTGTATACTATAATGTGTGTCTTATGTTAACTTTTGTACGTATATATGCTATTAAACTTTATACCTCTGGACATGTTCAATGTTCACAGCCTTTTCTGGCTACAAGTGAACCTACTGAACGCAAATCAATCTAATCTAATCTAATCTACGTTCCATCAAGAAAGTACCGGGAATTGATCATAAAGAAATCTCGTATAAGAGTGGATTTAAAATTATTGTTGTCGCTAAGTTGGTACATCTTTCCTCTATACCCACGCGGAGTTTGATTTCCATTTGTCATCTAATTAGTTTGTTTGCTTACAGGTCGCCATTTTGTTAGTGCAACTCAAAGGTGTGTTGCGATTTTACAATGAATAAAAATATTGAACAAAGAATTTATCTCAAATTTTGAATTGCAAATGGTATTTCGTGTGACGAATTGCTGAAAATGTTACAGAGAGCTTACGGTAAATCGATTTGATAAAAAAACACGTGCTTATGAGTGGTGCAGTGAATTCAAAAGTGGTCGAGATGTGGTGGAAGATTTGCCTTGCTCTGGTCAGCCATCAACAGTTTCAACTGAACTGAACATCGCTAAAGTGAAAGAAATGGTGTCTGAAAATAGTCATTTAGGTCTGGGAGTGATTGCCGCGGAATTTTCTGTGTCTCATAAATCGATTCGTACTATTTTAAACGATCGTTTAGCAAAAAAAGACCAGAATTGTGGGAAGACACTCATGGATTTTGCACTACGATAACGCGCCAGCTCACAAAACTATCATTGTGAAGGAACTTCTGGCCAAAAACTCAACATATCTCATCGAACAGTCAGCGTATTTACGTGATCTGACTCCGGCCGACTTCTTTCTCATTCCAAAACTCAAGTTACCACTTCGAGGCGCCCGTTTTCAGTCGATAGAAGACATAAAGGAAAATTCGTAGTGACAATTGACAAAGATTCCACAAAATGCCTACAAAAATGTTGGATTATTCTTTGGCATAGATGTATAATTTCGGAAGGAATCTACTTTGAAGGTGATAAAATAAAATTGAATGAACAATGCGTATTTTGTGTGTTATTGACCAACTCCCCGGATTTTCTTGACACAGTGGTATATTATACGAGTATATATTTGCTAATATATAAGCTAATATCCTTATTGTCTTTTCACTATTGTTTCTGGCTTATTTGCAGCTTTTTCACACTACAACTCTTATTATTTAATCTATTTTATATTTTTTTATTTTTGCAGATTTTCCTCATTCTTCACTTAAATATCTGTTAATTTTCAAAAACGTTAAGATTTGAAAATAACATTTATGGATAGCTATCTGACTGTTATAAAAATGTGATGGTTTCTCCAACTCAAAAGTAACTAATTTAATACAGCTGTATTTACACGTGATCAACCTATACACTTTAAACAAGTCCTATGTGTAAAGGTTTGGAACTTTTGTCTTTAACTGAATATTTTATTGCTATGTAGTCAGGGGTGGCTTTTGGGAGTGTGCATCTCTCCCATCATCAGGATATTTATAAAATGTTATAAGCACAAATGAAATACTGGATATAACACAACTATAAACAAAGATAAAACACTATCAAAATTCGCATTACTGAACAAAAGACTGTTTTCAGTAAATTAAATGCCAGGTCAGGAGATGGCGTGAGTATAGAAAATTGTGTCAAAGAAACGTAACTACCTAACTTGATTATCAAGCTGTATTGATCTTTACTTCTTAATTCGACGGATTTACATTTTAATGGCCGGTTTGCAAGAGGAGCTGAACTGAAATCCAGCATTATGATTAAGCATGCTCCTTTCAGAGTAAATCGCCAAAGCCTCCTTAATTCTCCGCTCCCAGTAACTGTTGCATTTTGCCAAGATGGTCGTCTCCCGAAAATTGGCTCTATGGTCGTTATCAAAACAATGCTCTGCCAGCCCAGACTTCTCAGGTTGCATTAAACGTATGTTCCGTTCATGTTCGATTATTCTGGTAGCGATGGTCCTTCCGGTTTGTGCTATATACGGTGTCCCACATTCCCAGGGAATGCGGTACACTACCGGAACTTGGAAGTCCAGTTATCCTGTCTGATGATGGGAGAGATGCACTCTCCCGAAACGTTGATATCTAATCATCTTTTCACCTGGCTGGCTGCCCGAGAAGAAAGTGAGCGTAAGAGTACGGATGTAATAAATATCTATTTCCGTTTCCCTGTACGTTCTGTTTGGTGCAGTATATTATAAAATAGGATGGATTATTGATAAGGTTACCTAAATCGTTCGAAATTGGTACAAATATTTATATTTTAGTAATCCTTATTTATTTATTCATTCATTATTTATGTATTAGTTGTTCATTCATTTATTATTTATCTGTTTATTTATTTGTTTATTTATTTATTTAATTTATTTATGGCACCGTCAATACAATGCCTCACCGGCCCCCTCTGTATGAGTGTTGTGACTTTGTGGGTTCGTAGAATTAAAAGGCCGAGTTGCAGATTTTAAAAATCTCCTTTATTTCCGTAGAGATACACTTCAATTCTCACGTAACAACATTACTTCACATAATAACACAGTCTTCCAAGGTCGATGACAGTAACAAACCTTGACAGCTGATTACATTAGCTCTCGTTACAACAACACTCTTGTTACACAACTGTCTTTCCAACAACAACACTCTCAGCTGTTCTCTGTTTACCTCTCGCGACTCTCCCTTGGCCAATCGTCGCCTCTTTAAATACTTCACAATTACTTTCTAGATGATTCGCAAATAAACCAGAAGGCGAACAATCTCTATCAGTCCAGAAGTAACTAGAAATTTCCATTTATCTCAGTTTGTTTGTTTCGGCAGACCCTAATCTGCCTGTTATCTTTGTCCGCGGGCTCTTGGTTTTCACACTGCCCTCCTATCAGTTTCTTTTGTGTAAACAAGTCACGCGATCGTAGATACGGGTTCGCGACAGTGCTTTTGGCTCTGAAGAATTAGGCATCTCTAAATGGTTCCTTATGTAAATACATTTTATTTCTGACAGCAGTAGGGATTCAACATTGGAGAATGTTTTAAACATTTTTAATTTTAGAATGGGAAATTGATGACATCAAATATGTGAATCTGTAATACGAAGAAGCTGTAGAGTTATTCTTTGCTAGTTTTAAATACTTCTCGCCAAGCTGAGTACGAGAGTATTAAGAAATTTCTAGGAATTGAAAAGAGAAGGACATCTTAATCTGAGTGCTAAATGAATAAAATTATATTGCAGATACATACCGCATTGAAATACTAAATATGACTACATTGCAAGAGACCTAATATAACACAAAGCAAGTAGAAAAGGAAGAGAGGAAACAGTAAGAAAAATGCTTAACATTTTAATCTTCTTCTTCTTCTACCTCCATGGATTAGGCTATAGCCCGTTCCGGTCTCACATCGATCCATCGTTTCCTAGGTCGTCCTATTGATCTTCGTCCTTTCGGTATTTATTCCATTATTTGTTTACGGATTCACTCTGGAGTCATTCTTCCTAAATGTTGGAGCCAATTTTCTCTATATTCCATTAATTTTAATAAAACAGAATTGATGTTTAATTCATTTCTTATGTCTTCATTTCTAAGTTGATCTTCCCTTGTACATACCTTAACAGATCTTAGGAAGCGCATTTCTGCTGTTTGTATTTTACTTAAATCTTTGTTTCTTAATGTCCATGTCTCGCTTCCATATAGCAAGACAGGGAGTGTCATGACAGAATAAAATTTTAATTGAGTTTCTCTTCTTGTTTTACCTTTTAGTGTTCTCTTAATTGTTCCAGTTACTGCTTGAAACTTACTTATTTTCTGATTTGTATCTTGATACATTTCATAACTTAGGTCACATCCAAGATACTTAAAATATGACACGTGATCAATAATATTATTCTCAATTAGAATTTTTATCCGTACCGGGTATTTGCCGTGGAATGCCATTATCTTGGTTTTTTTATTTCAATTGTTTATATTAAATATTTTACTGATTTTAATCAATTCATACATTGCTTTTTGCAGATTATCCTCACTGTCAAAAATTAAAACTACATCATCAGCAAACATTAATATATTCAACGTTCTTTGTCCTATGTTAATACCACTATTTACTTTAAATTTCCATTTGTTTAAAATATCGTCTAGATATATATTAAATAAAATGGGTGATAGACTGCATCCTTGTTTAAGTCCTTGATTTATTCTAATTTCTTCTGTTAACTTCCTATTTACTTCAAGAACCATTATGTTATCTACGTATAAACTTTGTATGATTTTAATCAAATACTCTGGGTAACCTTTTGTCTTTAATATCTGCCATAATTTATTCTGTTCTACTCGGTCGAAAGCCTTCTCAAAATCCACGAAGGCAGCGTGAGGCTCCAAATTAAATTCTATTCTCTTTTCTATAATTTGCTTAAGGATATATACGTTGTCAACACATGACCTTCCTATCCTAAATCCACTCTGCTCTTCCATGATTGTTGTTTCTGATATTATTTTTAATCTATTACACATTATTCGTGCACATACTTTATAGATAGTGTTTAAAAGACTTATACCTCTATAATTATTGCAGTCAGTTCTATCTCCTTTCTTGAAAACAGAGACTACTTTGGCTATTTTCCATTCATTTGGTAATCTTTTACTTTTCCAACACATATTTATTAATATAAGCAGAAACTGCACTTTCTTCTTATATTTCCACATAATTTCCCCCCCCCCCCTTTCTCTCTCCTATTCACCACCCTCCCTCCCCCTCTCTCTGCTATGTACCTATACTTCTTATTTTTACAGTGTCAGCTTTCAAGCATACCTGATTTGTTTAAATAATTTTAAACAAAAGGATATGCCATGCAAAACTGTTATGACACTAAAATTAAGTTCTTAAATTTAATTTTCATGCTATCGATAGTTTTGTTCACAGCAATTCTTTAGTGCCAAGTGTGGATCTTAAGACATTAGAATGCTCCAGAGTGTATAGGCGACAAAGAAAACCTTCAAGAGTGTTGAGGAGTTCTTCATCAGAAGATTTTCGTGAAAGGAAAGGGCCAAAGGAACCAATCCTTTTGCACGTGTCATGCAAGAATTGTTAGGGCTGGAGGAAATGGCAGAGAAAACACACATAATGAGGCTGGGCAATAATATTTTTTGTTGTTGTCCTTCTTTAATCATTGGTACGCAGGAGCTGTCTACCGTTAGTGCGGCATCTTAAATTAATGGCTGTGCACCACGCATGTTGGGGGTGTATTAACTTACATCCCTTTGTCACCCCTTTTCTATTCAGCCCGCGCTTCTATTGGTGTTATCCTGTCCTTCGTATTTTGGTTCTTTATAATGGCTTATAATACTTTTAACGTCTTCTCGCCTTTGAGCTCCGCCGCTGTGCCTGAGAGACACAGGGAGAGTAACCTGAGTAGGATTTGTGTGCCTCCGTATGTGAATGCACGTTTGTGTGAGAAAAGGTGACATGAGCCTTATCAATATTGCCCAAAGTAATAAACGTTTATAAAGCCTTCCACCTCCTTTGTTGTTCCATTGCTGAGGTCACGATCTCAAGGGTTAATTTTTTCTCAGGCATGTCCTATTTCTTCTTTCAAGGTTAACACGTTCTGATGCAGGAAGCCAATGAAAATTGAATTTTATTCATTACTGACTTTATTGGTCTTTTAGGAACTTACAAACGTAGGATGATTCTAGTCTCTTCGCGACCTGGCTCATTTGAGCACCCATTATCATCATAATCACATCGTTATAGACTGACAAGGTTATTTGTCAAGTTATTCTTACCCTAATCAAATTGGTGGTAAATTGCTCAACTTAGATATTGTTTAGAATTGTTTAACATACTTGAAGCAATGAAGTAGACAAGAAGATAAACTTTCATTAGAGCAATTTCTGTGACCACTAATAAATGATAAAGCTAGAAAAAGTAATGTGACTGGAATACGTAATACTATCTTTCAGTCTTGCTGGTTTGCAAAACGGATTACCGTTTGATCCTAGAAAGGAAAAGCAAAGAGAAAGTTATGCCTCTCTCGCAAAATAAATATAAAACATCGGGCTATAATTTTAAACGTAGAAATGTTCATGGCAGTTCCTGATTAAATTAGAAGTTTTAAAGTCCTATTAGAACAATAGGTCAATCCAAATTAAAGAATATCACAAAATGATCCAACAACTTAAAAAATTACAGAAAAGAATTATATTACAGTGGATACCTGCACATTGTGGAATTGCTGGAAATGAATCAGTTGATTTCCTTGCCAAAAAGGTGCAAATTTAGTTCAGAACAAAAGTAAAAACTTACCCTTTACATCCATAAAAAGATTAATGAAAATGAAATATAAAAACAAACAAAACAAATCAATATCTAACAAAGCCAAAGATAAAACATGGAACATTTTAATTAAAAATCCAGAAATTATTCCAGAAATCCCACGTAAAGCTGCAGTAGCAAATTTTAGACTACTTACGGAACATGATTATTTGGCCAAACACTTACACAGAATAGGAATTTATACAAGTCCAAATTGTCCTCTGTGCAACAAAGAAGAGGAAATGACTGACGAATATCTTTTAACCTATGAAGTCCTACCTGCCGGATCTACTACACAGAAATATTGGAGAGCAAGAGAGCTAATGGCTTCATTGCCAAAGCCTAGCATTTGAAAACAACAGCAGTCCTATTAGAACAAAAGTGTGTTTTTTTTTGCAGGATGTTAGCTATCTTAATTATAAAATTTATTACTTATGTCTACCTCTTCTTTGTGTGATTTCGCAAAATATAATATACGTGAAAAACATTCTTCTATTTTTAGAAACCATAAATACGCATTACTTGATATTAATCACTAATTAAAGAAATGTACGAGGGCTGTTCAACGTACCTTTGACAACGTACCTTTACTCATCCTCATAATCTTGATGGTCCTTCTGAAAACAGTCTCCCCTGAATGTGATGCACTTGTTTCAGCATTTCTGCCAGTCTTCAAAGACATGCTGGAAACCATTTTTGAGAGATCCTTCAAAATCGCCTCCGCAGCCTTTACCACTGCTTCTGATGATGGATAATGCCTCCCACGAAGGCATTTCTTCAAGTTAAGGAATAGAAAAAGGTCACATGGGGCTAAATCGAGACTATAGGGAGGGTGAGGGATGCACTTCACGTTGATTTTTGCAAGATATTCAGCAACAACGTTGACAATAAGCAGCCGCGCATTATCATGGTGCAGCATCCAACCTGCTTCATGGAAATGTGGTCTTTTGCGCCTGAGCAGGGACAACATGCTGATAAACCATTCTATGAATATCAAAGAATGGGATGACTATAACTTTCCCAGCAGAAGCAACCACTTTTGCATTTTTGGAGGTTGGTGATGAAGGAGATTTCCACACTGAGCTTTGCTGTTTGCTCTCAGGATCAAAATGATGTAGCCAAGCTTCATCAGCAGTGATTACGTTTGAAAGAAACTCCAGATCTTCCTCTAACATCAACTTTAACTGCATGTTACCTCCACTGCAGCGGTAGGCGATACTGAACATGTCTGAACTTGCCTGGTTCTCAAGGCGGGAACCAGGAGTACCAACAATGAAACTACTACGGCCCGTTTGTTTCACATTAAACTAACAGAATATAATAAGACTGAATTTTAGTGCGAACAATTATGACCGTAAAAAAATTATGATCATTCTTTATTGAATGGCTCTCGTAAATAGTGATATGTACGAGGGCTATCCAGAAAGTAGATTACGTTTTCGTCTGTTTCCGCTAGGGGCGGGGCTAGCGCGGCCATCTTGGGGTCAGAGCGTTGCGCAGCTCAGTCGGCATCTAGCCGTGCTAGTGAGAGGTTCGTGCTGTGCTCCGTTCAGATACTGTGACGGTTTGAAATGTCTGCGTTAATTGAAAATCCCGCGAGCTGCGAGGTGCGTGCAGTAATAAGGTTTCTGACTGCAAAAAACTGTAAACCGATAGAAATCTATCGGCAGCTTTGTGAAGTGTATGGGGACAACATTATCACTGAAGGTGGAGTGCGTCAGTGGGTCATCAGATTTAAAAATGGCCGAACCAATGTTCACGACGAAGATCGAAGTGGGAGACCCAGCATAGTGACTGCCGAACTTGTCGAAAAAGTCGATGCTAAAGTCCGTGAAAATCGAAGGTTCACAATAACGGAACTTTCTTTGAGTTTTCCACAAATTTCGCGAAGTTTGTTGCACGAAAACATCAGCGAAAAGCTTGGTTACCACAAGTTTTGTGCAAGATGGATTCCAAAAATCTTGACAGAGGACCACAAAAATCAGCGAATGGCTGCAGCGTTGAACTTTTTGGACGCAGAGGAATGTTGAGCTCTAAGATCTTGTTGATTCACGACAACGCCCGGCCCCACACGGCAAATGTCACTCGTGAAGTTCTTGAATCTTTTAAGTGGGAGTTGTTTCCTCATCCGCCGTACAGTCCCGACCTGGCACCGAGCGACTTCCACCTATTCCCAGCAATGAAGAAGTGGCTGGCTATGCAGCGTTTTGATGACGACGCACAGCTGCAAGAAGAGGTAACGAAGTGGTTGAAGGCGCAGGCGGCCGAATTTTTCGACGAAGGAATTTCCAAGCTCGTACATCGCTACGATAAATGCCTTAATTTGAATGGTGACTATGTCGAAAAGTAGTATTTGAGTGTGGCTTTCATCTGTATATAATAAAATTTGTTTCCTATACTTTGTTTACTTTTTATTCCAAAACGTAATCTACTTTCTGGATAGCCCTCGTATGTACTGCCACATGTATACCGGGGATGAATTCTTTTCCCGTATTAGGAAGACTATTCATTCGTTAAAAAGTGTTCCAAGGGTTCAATTTAGGATGAGAGTGGAGTCTCTTCATTCTGTACCGGCTAAGGTTATAGATAACCATTACAGTATCATCTTGCTTAACACTGCTTTCGGTGAATTGTAGTTTGATTGAGTACATCATCTTCTTCATTTGTACTTTTCAGAAGAGTTTATCGACCAATTTTATACTTAAGGCACGGTAGATGATGGACTAGTCACTGATGATACATAAGTGAAATAATAATTCAGAAAGGAAATTTGAAAAGGAAACGTTCAGGCCTAAGCTTAGGGCACCTCCCCATCATTTGACAGTTCTGAAGACTGAAGAAAAACTGAAAAAATGGGTCAGTCACAATTGTGCGCTGCTATCTCTTACGCAATTTTTATTAACAGGCGAATGAAATAGCTTAGATAAGAAATGGATTACTTTGATCTAAACTGGATAGAGAGCCATAAGCAAACAGAAACCACAAATAAAGGTTATACTGTTTTTAGGACCTATGTCTACATATGCAAATTTAGGTACGGGATAGTGCTTCACCAACTTATATATTTCCATAATCATTCAATATTTGTTATTATTATAATCGTTACCAAAGTAACCACATTTATAGACCAGAAGAGTTATAGGTTATTAGGTGATAGAAAGTAAATCTATTAAGGGGAATATTTCTCTTTTACCAAGGTCTTATATTCATAAAATGATATTAGAATGCAATTCTAAAGGTGTAATTAAGGGACCTTATTTTCTAGGAGATCCTGATAATCCTTTATGAAAAGATTTGAACTGACATTTAGAGTTGAAAGTCATTATGTGGAATTAAATATTCTAAAAACGAAATTACGGAAAATCATAAACTCACAAAACGAATAAGCTAAGGTTGTCTTTAGCTCTGGTTAATGCTACAAACGAATAGAAATTCGGAGTAAGCTTTATTTATTTTGTTTCTTTTCGAATTTGAAATATTTAGCTAAGAATGTTAGAGTTTGTATCATATCCACCAGTTATCCATTTTGAATCACAACGTGCACTGCGATAATCTGTACAATATATCTTTGCAAGCCTTAAAATATGTTTGTTAAGAACTGTCAGGAGGTACACTATTAGTCTAACAAATGCATACAAGGAAATCTGAGATGATATGACGTTCATTTCCTTAAAATTCATAAAGTGTAAAGGCGTGTTGTACCTCTTTGGATTTAATCGGGGAACAAAGTTAATTAAATCACACTCAAATAAATTTGATAGTGCTGTGATCGCACACAACGGATACCTTTTTTAAAACTCTGTCCCTTAAAACAAAAATGAACGTAACATTCGGTATACTATTTAGATGTATTTTCGTATTATTAGTCGTGGCAGACATAGGCTTTGACGTGAAGTGAAATCAGTCCAGATATGGCAAAATGAAGTAAAATCGCAATCGCCTATATTTTCTAACCAAACTGCTGGTTACGTTCATACAAAGGGCACAGTTACATTATAACGCTTTACAATATACGTCATGTTTCAGACAACCATTACTTCGAAAATATCACTATTTCTTTGTTAAGATTATTTATCTTTATTGAAACAAATGAATGTAAAAGCTGCCTAGTAAGTTTTAAAATTTATCTCAAAAACAATTAATCATCTAAATGGGGATTCTTTCTCAAAAGACTTGATTTAGCTTCTAGACACAAACTCAATCTTCTCTTCCTTTATTTCTCTTTGCAATCAAACTTCAATGCGATGAGATGCATAATCAAACTAATCATCTTAATGCACGGCAAAATATGCATTAGTAACACTTGCATATCTCCTCTCTCTCTCTCTGTCTCTCTCTCTTATTCATCCATTCTTTCTCTGTCATCTTGCTTCCTCCCTTCCTTCCTCTCTCCCTCCCTTCCTTCCTCCCTCCTTCCTCCCTCCTTCCTCCCTCCCTTCCCTCCTTCCTCTCTCCCTCCCCCTTCATTCCTCCCTTCATTCCTCCCTTCCTTCCTCCTTTCCTTCCTCCCTCCCTTCTTTCCCTCCCTCCCTCCCTTCCTTCCTTCCTTCCTTCCTTCCTTCCTTCCTGTGTTTTTCAGTACTACTATGAAAACTAAATTCTTCTCAAGCTAGGCTCTCGACAGGTTGTTTTTCTTCATTTTCAAAATAACTATGTTTTGTCCACAAACAGCTGAATAATTGAGATCTGCTATGCGCTTAAAAATAGTTATTTTTCCCTGTTGATTTAGGATCTATGGGAAAATCTTATCGGCAATTTCGTTGTCCTTTTCAAAGGGTTACCTTTTGTCTGAATTTGCGCACTTGTTAGCTACTAGTGTAGATGGAAAATTGAAGTAACATTCTTTAAAGAATCTCGGGATAGCAGTTCAGGAATGCACTGAGAAAGTCCTGCTGTTCTATTTAATCAGATGTATTAGTACACATCTTCCTCTCCTCTTGTACACATACGTAAGAGAGAGAAAGAGCAAGAGATCCCCCCCCCTTTTTTTTTGGTGGTATGTCATCTATCTCAAGCTCGGTGCTGTCTCCACCCTCGACGAGTCTATTCAACTTGCTTCTCTGATGGGTTCTACGAACAAGCCAAAGCCTCAAAGGACCCGCCACCGCCGTCAGGCTGTTGCACAACACTGCAACCCTCACTAGGCAATCCCTCTGACATCTCAATGAAAAGCGGCAGCTAGATGTATTGCCACAACCCCATCCTCCCTCCTCCCTCCCTTTCCGCTCATTTACTACATCCGGAATTTTCACCAAGTTTTTCATTTCGCTCACAATAAATAACTATAAGCAAAATGGTCCCAGCAACAATAAATAATAATAATAATAATAATAATAATAATAATAATAATAATAATAATAATAATAATAATAATAATAATAATAATAATAATAATAATAATAATAATAATAATAATAATAATAATAATAATAATAATAATAATAATAATAATAATAATAATAATAATAATAATAATAATAATAATAATAATAATAATAATAATAATAATAATAATAATAATAATAATAATAATAATAATAATAATAATAATAATAATAATAATAATAATAATAATAATAATAATAATAATAATAATAATAATAATAATAATAATAATAATAATAATAATAATAATAATAATAATAATAATAATAATAATAGTAGTAGCAGTAGTAGTAGTAGTAGTATTAGTAGTAGTAGTAGCAGTAGTAGTAGTAGTAGTAGTAGTAGTAGTAGTAGTAGTAGTAGTAGTAGTAGTAGTAGTAGTAGTAGTAGTAGTAGTAGTAGTAGTTTATTCTGAAACTGTAACTGTGATGTTGAACTGATATGGGATTTAATTTAATAGTAAAACACTGAGTTTTTATCTGTACTGATAAATTAAGTAGAAAATCTCCAGCTGTTCATTTTCATAACCAACCACAGAATATTCTTAAGTCAAATCTTTATCAGAGTATCTACTGATTTCAATATACAGTTAGAATTACACAGAAAATGAAGCTAGCTATAGAGGAATAATAAATATTACACAAATAAAAATATTTGTTAATTAATGTCCACTTATCTTAAGAAGTTGATGTTAATACTTCTTTCTTCTTTGTTAAATCGATTTCATTAACACTTGCCCACATCGTCAGTCAACACACTTTGTCGTCAAGGATACCATGTTGAAGTATAACTTTAGTTCCTCAAAATAAATATAGTATTAAAATGTATTACAATTTTATAAAAAAAGATAAAATTCCTAATAATAAAAAATCTGGTATTTATCAATTTAATTTTTTAGATTGTTATCGGTTCAATATTGGAAAGACGAAACGTAGTTTGGAAACCAGAAAGAAAGAACATTTTCGTAACATTAAATATAAAGAAATTGATAAATCGACCGCAGGAGATAATTTTTGGTCATTTAACCATGAAATAAATCCCGAAGTTAAATTATTAAAACAATTAAATGTTCCCATAGATTTAATAGTGTGGGGAAAATATTTATTTAAAAAAATAAAAGTCACGCATTGAATTTTGACATACCAGCAGTTGATTCAGTTCTTAGGTTTGTTTCGTCTTCAGATTTTGGTAATACGAAAAAACAACGTATCCTTGACGACGAAGTGTGTTGACTGCCGATGTGGGCAAGTGTTAATAAAATCGATTTTACAAAGAAGAAAGAAGTATTAACATCAACTTCTTAAGATAAGTGGACATTAATTAACAAATATTTTTATTTGTGTAACACAGTTAGAACATTATACCGATTTTCTGAAAAATGCACCTTTTTGATTGTTGTATCTAAGGTCATGTTAAGAGTATGCTACCGAATGTTGAATTAACAGATTAGATAGGAACTAAAAGTGCCTCCCTTTACTTCCTGGTTAGCCACAGTTCAAACTAATTTAGTTTCAAGACTTTTCTACAGGGATTTCAATGCATGGTAAAGACAGTATCTCAAATCTTCCGGATCATATATTAGTTTCAGACTTAATAATAATTATTCAGAACTATATAGAAATTGATCAATAACATTTGTAGAATATTAGATCTGCAATGAATTTTAGAAATGCAATCATTTGGATAACGTATCGGCTTCTAAGCTCTATAGCTATGAAGATATATGAAATAAAAGAAAATCGTTATCGGCTTGAAAGGAATAACAACTAATATAATTAACCAAAAGAGAATATTGTACTCTAGTCTTCAGAGGATATATGTCTTAATTAAGAACATTTGATTTATTTTATAGCTCTAGTTGAATCAGTTTGTGTAAGTTCGGGAGCCATCTTTTACCATACTTTTCTTACTGAATAAACTAAGCAGAATATCGTCGTTTCAAATAGGCTTATCACAAAGAGAGAAAGGGTCAAGATTCAAATGGATATTTCACTTATCCGGGTAAGAAAGTATTTACCCAATGCCAGAGTATGCACCTACTTGTCTACTTGTATGTTTCCTGGTGGAGAGGAAGGGTTTTGGAATAAGTATGCCTATGTAATTGGTATAACCCAGATGTTAAGGTATTAGATTAACATATTTTTTAATTTTTTTCACATTTTAACTGTGTCATATTATAGGTAGAAAACAGTGTGCATGGTTTTTTAAATGAGCCATGAATATTGTAAGAAACAAAGCCGCATTTCCTTTCTTGGAAGTGTTTAAAACAGTGTTGTTATGATAAATTAACTTTAAAGAGAGTCGATTAATGACACTAAACAACACTTACTTTTAAATTTTTCCGGAACATGTTTCTGAGGCTTTGCCTCTATCATCAGCCGGCTCTCGGAACACATGGGAACAAATCTTCATTTCAAAAAATAGGAACAAAATATTCAATTTGAACATCCCCCAGAAAGATTTGTTCAGCAAGTTCCTTGAACCGCCACCAGAGGAGACCTGTGACAAAATATCGTCAACTACACCAATGAGAACCAGCCGAGAGCCGGCTGATGATAGAGGCAAAGCCTCAGAAACATGTTCCGGAAAAATTTAAAGGTAAGTGTTGTTTAGTGTCATTAATCGACTCTCTTTAAAGTTAAAGCCGCATTGTTAAAATTGTGTAAAAGCTTCGTTTTTTTTCTTTCAAATACGAAATTTTAGTAATTTTGAAACAACATTGCTGAATATGTCAAATGGTGGCGTATGTATATTATAAATAGATTCGTCAGTTTCAGTTACTCTTATAAATTATCATAAAATCTATGCACATGAAATCGCCCTTATACATACATAGAACAAAGGAGGGCTAAAATTTCATATACTTTCCGAAAAATCAAAAGATAGAGAACATAACTCTATAGCAAAGGATAAATCTTTCTTTCCTTCTTTCTTTCCTCCCTCCCTTCCTCTCTTCCTCCCTCCCTTCTCTCTGTTTATCTTTTTCTGTCTCTCTCTCTGTCTCTCTTTCTATCTGACTCTTTCTCTCTTTCTCTCTCTTTTTTCATTTTTTCTTTCTTTATATATTTGTTTACTTCTTTATTTCTGTACCGCTTACCTATGCTAAGTATTACGAGTACATTCCATCCAAGTATTCAATAACAAGGTTTTACTGAAAATACATGTTTTGAGATTCTTTGAGTAAAAACAATATTTTTAGATGAAGGTCCATGCCAAAAACGAAAATTAATATATACCAAACTTGCATTTAAGTTCAGCGTCCTCCAGGATGCAATATGACGCTTTTCAGTAGAAAAATCCCACTCCAAACTAAATTTACATGCAACATTTTTCGTTACTTTTTATTTTCTAAATATATATATATATATATTCTATTTTGGTTCAAATTCCTTATTTGCTTGAAATGTTTAGATGTTTTATACTAAAATTACATTTATATCTTGAATTTTATGGGAGTGCCTAAAAGTCCTCTATAGTCTGAATGCTCTTTTTACATTACGTACGTTTTGTTGTTGTAATTTACGTCCTCCAATGCGTCCTCCAATGTTAAGCCATATTGGACGATGAATGGAATCGGTGAGATGATGCACATTTGAGCCCGGGGTCCATGGAGCTTAGACTTACCCGTCATTCGTCTTCCAGGATGAGGGAAACCCCGGAAAAATCCTTATCCAGGTAACTCACCCTGACAGAGATTCGAACTCGAGACCTCTTGAACGTGAGGCAGACACGCTACCATCTACACTACCGAGGCGGGCTACATTACGTAAACAATTAGAGATAGACGAAGTCCTCCTACACAAAAATATAGATTTTGTTAAAGGGCACAATATATTGTCAAATAACATATTTTTACTGATTTATAAATTTCCGAGATATTTCTTGTTATCGGTTTGCATTTTAAAATACATTTTTTCAACTATTAAGTCGCTATTTGTTTTTTCCTCACAGTTACATGAAAAGTATGGAATTTTAAAGTCGTCAAATAGCACTTTCTTAAAAATCAGATAATCGCTTCATCCTACAATAACAAATGTTCAAGTCAACTGATAATATATTATAAGAGTTTTCAATAAGAATTTGTTTCTTTCTTTAGGCTTATAATAGTTACAATAAAACTGATGAAGGCAACGATGTTGGTGGTACTAATTCTGATAGCATTGGTAATGATGTGATGTATATCTCAAGCAAAACCGATGATAATTTCGGTATAATAGGGATCAACATAGAAGTGATGAAAAATAGCAGGCACACAAAAAAGTATTAATTTGTTTGTGAACAAACTCCCTTCGTTAAGCCGACGCTGCCAATCGTGACGAATCTACGTCTTTTGAAACGGCTGGCCAAGGTAAGCCTAACAAACCCATCCATCCTTTGCCTCCGAGGGAACATAACTGGCCCGATTCGTTTTGTTCCTCCCCTCACAACAGCTGCTGCCACAGTGTACATACTTCACTGGAATAGAGCTGTTATTATGAGGACAGGCAATCAATATTGTGGGGACGACAGTTCGCAACAATAACAAACCGCGTGGCATTTAAATTCAGAATAATTGAAAAGATTTGTGTCCATGGTGCTGCAAGGGTAACGAAAAGGATAACTGGATAAGTGGTGGCTGCGGGCTTTTCATTCAGCCTCTGGCGAGGGATGAAGCTCAAACAGCAGCCTACTTTCCATTTAAGGAACCCAGTATCGACGCTGTCCAGTTTGATTGTCATAGACACACCCAGAACAGAGAATATTCGGACACTGATAAATATTTTATTAATAGAGAGTAATATGTACCAGGATAACGAAGTACCTACGTATTCTGGTGATTTGCAGCACTTTCAGGATTATGTCTCCACCAGTTTCAATTATATTCTGATAATATTTTTTGAGATGTCACATAAAAGAATCTGCTATACTATGTGTACGTAATTCAATTTGAAAATACCGCAATAAAAGAATTAGTATATCTCCTCCCAAACAAAACTATAAAAGTCATAAAATAAAAAGTAATAAAAACTGTTTGAACACAACATTGAATTATTTGTTTTCCTTGCACACTTAAAATTGATCGTTTTCTATCCATTAAGGTTAGATGTTTTAAATATGGTATCCAACTACTTTTTGTTTTTACTACATTTTACTTTATATTTCTACCACCTCGGTAACGTAGATGGTAGCCTGTCTGACTCACGTTCAAGGGGTCCCGAGTTTGAATCTAGGTTAGGATGGGTTACCTTGATAAGGTTTTTCCGGGGTTTTCCCTTATCCTGATAGACGAATGTCAGGTAGCTCTAAGCTCTATGGAGCCAGGACTCATTTGACCATCACTTCACCCATTTCATTCATCGTCCGATATGACTTAACGTTGGAGGACCTAAATTACTTAAAAAAAAGTCAAACTGCATAGACCTTCCTTTAATTATCCTCAAAATAGATAAGCAACTACCGAGAGGAGGAATGCAAAAGACACTATGGATAGCTTCAAAAGTTTTTTTTCTGCAATAAAGTAATAATTTATCAAATTTAACTAGGAACAATAAAGATGGAGGACAATATAATAGATCTCCAGGCTGGTAGGGAATATGTATTTACTCCATCTTTATAATATATATATATATATATATATATATATATATATATATATATATAATTGAATTGACGTTTGTTAGTCTCTCAGAAACTCGAGAGTAGCTGAACCGATTTGCCTAAATTTGGTTTTAAAATATTTGTAAGGTCTAAGGAAGGTTTAAGAGGTGAGAAATAAAACTTGAAATGATAATGAACCAGGTTAGTCCATTGGTTATTACCTTCATATAAAAGTACACACGCAAAATTGTATGGAACACATACACCTTCTTTTATTTTCGACAGAGAAAAGCATCAAATTAGAAAGATATTCCACTGCTTGCCAATGTCTTCAAAGCTGTTTCACATAACTACCATATTTTATTAAATAACGTTTATTGTTTGTTATCAAGACTGAAATTGGTTTATGTGGCATAATGATACACCTTTCAAAGATTAGTAACAAAATTAATTTCTTTATAATTTGGTTTGCGAATCCGTGAATGTGAATTGAATTGATATAAAATTAATTGAATTCCTTTATGACTTTGTGAAGTTGGCGAAAACTTTTTTACTATGCCAAGGAGAAGACTACCTGACTTAGGTCATAGAGGTCAATCAAATGTGCGACAAGCTACGTCTTGATCCCGCGTATTCCGATCATTCCAACGGATTATTTACCCTTTGATTTTAAGTGACTACAAGTTCTCGTGCGTTTGGCCATTGCGATGGTCATAATAAATCGCAAGGGCAGTCGTTGGAAGTTTGCCGAATCAACTGCAGTTTCCCTGTTTCTCTGATAGACAATTATACGTCACGTGTTCGTGCGTCGAAAAACCATCATCTTTATAAAACACACCATTCTTTCTTTCTTTCTTTCTTTCTTTCTTTCTTTCTTTCTTTCTTTCTTTCTTTCTTTCTTTCTTTCTTTCTTTCTTTCTTTCTTTCTTTCTTTCTTTCTTTCTTTCTTTCTTTCTTTCTTTCTTTCTTTCTTTCTTTCTTTCTTTCTTTCTTTCTTTCTTTCTTTCTTTCTTTCTTTCTTTCTTTCTTTCTTTCTTTCTTTCTTTCTTTCTTTCTTTCTTTCTTTCTTTCTTTCTTTCTTTCTTTCTTTCTTTCTTTCTTTCTTTCTTTCTTTCTTTCTTTCTTTCTTTCTTTCTTTCTTTTTCTGTTGTAATTTACGTCCTCCAACGTTAAGTCATATCGGACGATGAATGAAATGGGTGAAATGATGCTCAAATGAGCCCAGGGTCCATAGAGATTAGAGTTACCCGACATTCGTCTTTTAGGATAAGGGAAAACACTGGAAAAAACCTTATCCAGGTAACTCACCCTGACCGAGATTCGAACTCAGGACCTCCTGAACGTGAGGCAGACACGTTACCATCTACGCTACTACCACGCTACCGAGGCGGGCAAACACGCCGTAGTAATTTCATTGTTGGTACTCCTGGTTCCCGCCCGTGAGAACCAGGCAAGTTCAGACATGTTCAGTATCGCCTACCGCTGCAATGGAGGTAACACGCGAGGAACAATATGCGGGTTTGAAATTCTGCTTTCGTCTCAACAAATCTTCAGTTGAGGCTCATACAATGTTACAGGAGGCCTACTGAGAGTCTGTTCTTCCTTACAACACAGCTCGAAGGTGGTTTAAAATGTTTAAAGAGGGGAGACAATCAATTTCAAAGGAAGGTGGACCCGGTGCTCCAGATACTGCTCTTACGGAAGAAAACATCAACACTGCTGCTGCCATTGTGAGAGAGGATCAACGAATTACCTTAAGAGCACTTTCTGAAATACTGAACATTTCATTGCGTGCCACCCAAACGTTGGTGACAGAAACATTACACATGAGACTGTTGATTCCCGAACAAAAAAGACCAAAAATGTTGTTTATCTGAAAGCTTGAAATTAATTTACTTAATTATGACTGTGTTGTATTTAAACTTTATCCCCAATTGCAGAATAAATAACTAAGTATCCGAATTTGTTTTATTTATATTGATAAGTTGGAGATAGGAAGTTCCCGGGTCAGCTAGCACAAAAAGTATAAGACTTATGCTATCATGAGAGTATAATCGTATGTACCACATTTTGAGTTATTTCAAGGAATATGCGCAATAGTCTTTAATTAGTTTAACCCCATTGAGGCAGGAATTGTAACTTCATCTTGTGCATTCTTTCTTAGTGCTCGTAAGTAAACGAGTCACAGCTTCTTGTTAGTCTGTCGATTTAGCTGTTTCTAATACAGTCAGGTTTAGTAGAAAGTGTTAATCTAGACTATAGGTATATGGAAGCAAAAGAAAGGCATAACAAATGTTATGCATGTAAGTGATAGTTAAAACTTTTGCAATCCGGTTCATTAGTGCTTCTAATCCATCATTTCAGGCAAGCGCTGCTTTGTAATAGTATTATGCTAAGAGATTTTCGAAACACTGATTATTTACGATATATGAATAGTGTACTTTACCATTAAGCTATATTTACTTCGCTACGGCTGATTCTGTATTTCTTTTTGTGCCATTAATGACGTTTTTTCTATGAAGAACCATCATCAAGAAAGTGTGGATTAGTAAATCTACAGCTTGTAAAGTTGTGCTCATTTAATAGAAACATTGAAACAGGATGTGACATCGATATAAATAAGAAGTTGGATTACTCAAAGTCCAATAGGAATATTATTAATAAATATTATTGGTTTTAACTTATAATTCCAAACCGTTTTCTTCCATATGTCTGAACAGAGTTATGCTATGCAGCCTGCTGCAATCGGCATAGTATAGTAGTAGTATCATCAATGTGATTATGTCCTTATCATTACGTCATCATTATAATCAGTACTGTCACTATCAGCAAGGGCCTGGATGCTT
Source organism: Mantis religiosa (assembly GCA_030765055.1). Lineage (NCBI taxonomy): Eukaryota > Metazoa > Arthropoda > Insecta > Mantodea > Mantidae > Mantis > Mantis religiosa. Next base: position 186,386,714 of record CM060951.1, read on the forward strand.
TAATCAACCCAACGCGGCATTCACCTCCAGTTTGAGATAGCATCTTTAACACATAATCTGGTGGACTTACTACGTTCCGGCCGAAAGCGCAATAGGCGGGAATCCCGATATATCGGGAGTCAACTCGTGGGCTTGTTAGTTGTTTCCATAAGAGCCCTTGCTGGTTTCTTTTGAACTTTCCTAAGGTGCGACAGATCTGGAAGATACCGCTTGATTAATAGTAGGATACATTGCTCTTCTGTAATTGGCAAATCAAACTTCAATTTTACCCATAATTCCAGTGCGCGAGAGGTGGCCAATGTGTTTCCAAACACCATTTCAAAACAATAATAGCGCCCCAAAGAAACTCCAAAATCTACTTAAAATATTGAACTCGCAAAATAAGTATCTCGGGATAAAAACACGAAAATTCTAAGCTACTTGAACAGAGCTTATTAAAACTAATTTACCGGATCTCCAATTTATACTGGGACATTTACCAACAGAAGCCTACAAATTTTAAAGGTTCTCTGACTAATCTCCTAAAGTTATCAGAGTTACTTTTGGTTTGGTGCCAAACCAGTCTTCTATCGAACATCGCCCACCTCTGTGGTGTGGGGGGGGGGGGGTAGTGCGTCTGCCTCACATTCAAGAAGTACCTAGTTCGAATCTCAGTTAGGGCGAGTTTCGGATAAGCTTTTTTTTTGGGAGGGGGGTTATTCCATTAACTTAAAAGATTAATGTGGTCACGGGTCCTTTAACTTTCATTTCACCAATTTTATTCATCTTCCGGTGTGACCTAACCTTAAAGAAAATAGAGCATGACCATCAGTGATAAAATTAAAACTACACAAATATTTATTTGACGTAACTTTGCTTCTAAAATAGGTGCTACATAATGGCATATTTCACAAACAAAATGGCCATTCTGCCAAAAAGAGAGGAATCGTTTATTATCAATAACCTTTTTCAGGTGCGACAAGAGTTGCCAATAGATAATGTTGCTAATACAGCATCTATCAAAGAGAAATAACTTGAACGTTTGTTTCATGTTATGCAAATTGAGGCACCGTGAACTACCAGCTGTTTAGTGGAACCTCTCCAGGTGAATATGTCAGAATGAGTTTATATCCTCGAACTCAATTCGTTCGACTTTAAATTCGACGTAAATTATTCCCAGAAATACTCCTGCAATTGTAAGTAAAATGGGATTATAATACGCTTCTATACATCCAATTTTCGGTCCAATATTTAATTTCTAAGTCAATTAAATTAATTTACTTCGTTTTTGGGTGATTATTAATAATTCTTTTCATAATATAACGTAATTATCTTTAAATACACCTTTATTTTATAACATTAACCTAGTCAATAACTCACAAGTAAGTTTGTATATGCATGAAGTGGTTCACGGAGGTATTGAGTGAACAAGATGATTCCAAAGAAATAATTTATCATTTAAAATAACTCATATTATGTTTTTATAACAGTATGGCTCAGAGGTTGAAAGAGAGAAATCAGATTTATCACTTTAACTATAAGAGACAAGAAATCAAAGTAATTATATACGTAGTCTAAGCTTGAAATCTCTTCACTTAAAAGTAATTAGGGCAAGTAGAGGTGATATAGAATTCCACCGCAAATTCGATGTCAAATTCACTCCGTAAATAAATGTTTTGAATCCCCGAACGAAAATAAATTTAAGGAGAGGTCTGTGTGTGTCTGCAGTTATGTAACGATTATGGTAATAATACGCAAAACTTTTCAACGAAACGTTGGATAAATATCAAAATCGGTAGCTAAGTTCAGTGTCCTTCAAAAATGCAAGACCAAGGGTTTCAAGAAAACTCCTTGGCCTAAACTACTTTTTAAACGGGACTTAGTTTGTAACATCCGATTTTGTTAAAAACGATTCCAATGATCTTTATTAAAAAGCACACATGTGTCGAAAACACTTGTCAAATAAAACCTCTATCTCAAATTTTGTGGAAGTAATCTGTGGAGTCCAGTTCATCCGGAAGAAATTTTGTATAATCGGTAAACGTTAAGGAATAGATGCAAATGTTTTGCACTAAACACGTAAATTTCTTTAAAACAAATAATTTATTTTCAATAAAAGTTTTCTAACATTATTTATTTCTGAGATACCATAAACATTGATTTCAATTGTTCAATAGTTTTGTCATTTTTTAACTCATAGCTTAATAGCTCAATAGCTTATTCAGCTATTTGTTGTGAGTCCTGGAGAGGGTATGAAATTTTAAAGTCATAGCTGTTTTCAAAATCTAATTATGATTCAGTTTCCTCTAAAAAATGTAAAAGAAATGACATCTGCAAATGTTTAACAGAAGCATTAACACGAATTAAATGGGAAAATAAACTTGCGTAAGTATTATGAGTAGAGTAAGTCATATCATGCAACACATCAGAAGTGTTTTTGCAGTTATACAAGTACGAGTGTGAAAATTATATTTACAAACAACCCTCTTAGTGTTTGCTTATCTCCAAAAATTACTACTCTTTACACCAGAGCAGTACAAAAATGGAATAACATACCAATCTGAGAAAGTGAATTCCAAGATTAAATTTTCTTATGAATTAACATAACCATACTGTGGCCTTCTGTTTAATAATTATATAGGGATTTGTTGTAAATGCAATGAAGCAGTCACTACCAAAAGGAAAATTAAATTAATGAAATACTTTTTTTCGTCATTCATTACCGATGTGTATTGTTTAGTGTGGCTATTCATTTTGTCTTGAAACTATTATTATGATTGCCCAACGACTAGCTCGACTAGGAGGCAGTCTGATCAAGTAATGCCTTGTGTGAGTGCTTTCTAACACATTAGAGCATTAAAACAAACCATCAACCTCATAGTTTTAGAACAATTACGTTTTGTAACGAACTGTCAATCTCAACTTTCGCAAGCTAAGATATACATATATATATATATATATATATATGCGGAACATCATTTAAGAAATACCTATTATTCATATTAAGGCATTATCGAAAGGAAATACGGAAATAGTATATAGGAAACAGACAGCTACCAGCAAGAAATAAATAAATAAATAAATAAATAAATAAATAAATAAATAAATAAATAAATAAATAAATAAATAAATAAATAAATAAATAAATAAATAAATAAATAAATAAATAAATAAATAAATAAATAAATAATAATAATAATAATAATAATAATAATAATAATAATAATAATAATAATAATAATAATAATAATAATAATAATAATAATAATAATAATAATAATAATAATAATAATAATAATAATAATAATAATAATAATAATAATAATAATAATAATAATAATAATAATAATAATAATAATAATAATAATAATAATAATAATAATAATAATAATAATAATAATAATAATAATAATAATAATAATAATAATAATAATAATAATAATAATAATAATAATAATAATAATAATAATAATAATAATAATAATAATAATAATAATAATAATAATAATAATAATAATAATAATAATAATAATAATAATAATAATAATAATAATAATAATAATAATAATAATAATAATAATAATAATAATAATAATAATAATAATAATAATAATAATAATAAATTTGGTGAATGATTTAAACTAAAAGAATTGTAGAGGAAAAAAATAATTAAAGAAAATAAAGTAATGTACAGTATCTGAAAAGATCCCATTGTTTTTTTTTAATTTACGTCCTCCAACGTTGTCATATGGTGCTCAAATGGGCCCAGGGTCCATAGAGCTCAGAGTTACCCGTCATTCCCCTTTCAGGATAAGGGACAACGAAAACACCTTATCCAGATAACTCACCCTGACCGAGATTCGAACTCGGGACTCTTGAACGTGAGGCAGACACGCTACCATCTACGCTAATGAGGCGGACCCCATTGTTCTTGATATCTAGATATGAGAGGAAATTCACATTTTGAGGTTTACAAAACTCCGGTTAAAGAATTATCCGTGCGTCTGCATATGTGTATGAAAAACCTTAGTGAGTGACGTAACTAGGGTACAAGAATCCGTTTTTGATAAATACTATAATCTGCGTATGGTGTGCCTAGGAATATGTAAAGAGTAAAACGAATTATGTATTCCACACCACGTTTCTCAATACTTACAGAAGTAAGCCGAGTTCTCAAAAGGAGAGAGCAAACTTACAACTGGCTGAGCCAAGCCTTTACATAGAATTAACTGCGCTGCAAAGTAGGCTATTAGATGCCGCACTGTGGAGAAAAGCGTTTGGTTCACTCACGATAGGGTTGGGTTTAACAAATTGGAAAGAGGATGCTTCTATTCAGATAGCCTGGGGTTCGGATAAATAAGAGAAGAGCAAAACCTTTCTACCAAGCTAATCTTAAGCCTATCAAAATATTTGCACTCAGTAGCTTTTTCATTTTGAAAAGCAGACCTTGCATTTTTCACCTACATAAAATAAACACGTAGAGTATTTTACAAACGACAATGAGATAATCGTTTTTGTGAGATGCTTTTGTGCTGTGGAAGGCCACTGGTCTTAACCTTAGTGGTTAAAGGCAAATAAAGGGACTGTGGCGAGTTAAACCAAGAAATATTAATTGTATTTACAAAATGATTTCCTAAGAAATGGCTATTATTGTTCGAGACTTAGGAAACACAGTCGCAGAATAAAAGAATTACTTCGATTATAAGGAAATACAAACTAATTGTTTTTATAATAAGGAAGTAAATAACAATTTCTTAAGTAGTAATAATTACTAAAATTAGAAGTAAATGAAAATTATATTGAAACATTTAGCTTAAATAAGGAACAGTGTTAAGATACTTTAATTAATGTCTACTTAACATAAATCTCAACGTGCTAAAGCATCAGAAAGGGCTGCAAATGGACATTTTTTATTGTTTATATTTACTTTAACTCATCCTAACACTATATAGATAACTCATGCAGAACAATGACAAACTGATATGTTGTTTTTCATTCATTCTATCAATTATCCATACTGAAAAGCAATCTTTGACAAGAAGAAATAAAAATAGACACATATTTTGATTATACATTACATTTTGCAATCTTAATGTTATCGGAAACCTCTGAAATGACTTCAATAATTCTTATATTGTACTTCTTGACAGACAGGCTACAAAGAAACTAAGTGCTATTCCTAAGAATCTGGAAGATATTACAGAAGGAACATGTGAAGAGATTAGGACTTCAATTTTTATAAACAAAGCCATGGAATAATAGTTGTTTTCACTTTACATAAAATATAAGTAACGTAAAGTTAAATGGTAGATATTTCATTCAAAGCAAAAATGGAAAAAAAAAAAAAAAAAAAAAAAAAATCTAATTTCACAGAAGTATAAAATCAAGTTTCTGGATGCCAAAGCTTTTTTAACCCCTTAGGTCAGAAACGATTCGTTTTGTATATTATAATGCATTTATTATCAGTGTACGGTAAATTATTATCTAAGGAGATAGATGCAGAGAAGTAGTCAATAATTGTGGTCGCAAACTCTCAATTGTTTAAATTGCTCGGCAAAATGCGGAGAATTTTCACATTCATTAGTTTTGTTTTTATTTAATTAAATATTAATTTCAGAGTATCTGTATGCTGTGAAGCCCTGAAATTTTTACTGTATTAAACAATTATAGGAGCAAAATGAAGCTATAGGGGTTTAAAATTTCATCTACGTGTTTTTTGTAATACCAGTTAATATCTTCAGAGCTTAAAGATTCCTTCACTGTATTCGCTGACTATATGGTATCTCCAGGAATCACAACCGGCAATATTTTATTCCCATTTAATTGAATATCAGTGATTTCTGACCCTTCTTTATCATAGGGCTTTAGTAATTTAAGATTTTAAGAGATAAAGGGAAGGATTAATTATAAGAATTTTTCTGGATAGTTGTGCAACAATGTCTCAAAGAATACGAAAACTTATATGTAATTAATTTTCATTCGAGATTAAAACAACTATCCGTATAGTTTTGGATAAACCAGTAATGTACGTATTACAGTTGCATTACAGGGAAGTAGATTACTGAAGGAAGTACTGGAATATGGAAGGAACGGGAGTATATGGGCCACCTTGCGTCACACGGATTGCTTGTATAATCTCCTAATTCCAGTTAGTAAAGGAGACAATGCTGACAATACATTAAGGCAATATAATTTATTGTCATTTCTTGGTCTTCTGAGTCCAGGTAACTGCAAAATTCCGCATCGATTCTCGCCAGGACGTCTTCTCTCCTAGGTTTTCAAGTCTTCATAACTTGCAAATGCCAGGGAGGTACCCAAAATTTCGGCTAGTAACGTTTCCTCTTCAAAATTCCTTTCTCAAATATCATTTCATTGCATGTATGCCTGCCTTGGTGGCGTGGTGGTAGCATGTCTGCCTCACGTTCAAGAGATCCCGAGTTCGAATCTCGGTCAGGGTGAGTTACCTGGATTAGGTTTTTTTCCGGGGTCTTCCCTTATCCTGTAAGACGAATGTCGAGTAGCTCTAAGCTCCATGGACCCCGGACTCATCTAGGCATCATTTCATCCATTCCATTCATCGTCCGATATGACTTAACGTTGGAGGACGTAAATTCTAAGGGAAAAAAAATTGGATGTATCTTTAAGGTCCACCATGAATATCGGTAACTCTAGGTTCTGTGGACCCCGGGCTCATTTGAGCATAATATTACACATTTCATTCATTGTTGGAGGACATTAAATATTAAAATAAAAAGGTGTCACCAAGTTTAATCCTTACGTAATAACGAAAGTTAACAATAGATGGAAAATACCATCATTACCGACACCGCCGCTATCACCACCATAAATAATAATAATAATAATAATAATAATAATAATAATAATAATAATAATAATAATAATAATAATAATAATAATAATAATAATAATAATAATAGTAATAGTAATAGTAATAATAATAATAATAATAATAATAATAATAATAATAATAATAATAATAATAATAATAATAATAATAATAATAATAATAATAATAATAATAATAATAATAATAATAATAATAATAATAATAATAATAATAATAATAATAATAATAATAATAAATAGGAAATGTAAAATGTGTCTGGTTCAGACTGCAGTCAAACATGTCTCACTTATGACTATTTCATGGCCATTAATAGCCAAGATGAGGTGAGGCACATATATTGATACGAATGGTAACTGAGTCATCAGAAATTCACACATAAAAATGGTATTAGAAACATTATCTGAATATGGACTATGCTCACATTTAAACAATGTGTTAACAGTTTTGTCCAAGGCATCCATTGTTTCTACGTCAGTTAAACTTATTTTCTGTAGAGCAGAACAGCTGTTTGAGCTGGACATTGGAAAGAGACCCTGAATCAGCCCTTTACATTCTGGAAATGAGCTTTTGGGCTTCTCTAGAAGACAAATAATTAGTCGTCTGTTGGAAGAATAAGAGCCACTGAGCATGAGCAGTGAACTGGCTGTAAGTGAATTAACGTGGCATTGTGGTCAGTCCCTTCTGCAGCTGGTCAGCTGTGACCGCTGCATTCACTCTTCACAGAAAAGCTGTACGTGAGGTTTATCCCAAATATTTATGAGGACACGCGAAAACATTGTCGGTTATTTCACTTCAGTGAATGCCATTCACTTCGTCGCCTCAGAAAATTGTGGATACGTTGTTGTGAAGTATATATCTCAGACACTTCAGTCACTCTTGACTGTATATTTGTTCCTGACAAAGAACGTAATCAAGGATGACAGGCTCCATTATCTTTAGAATTATAGTCTCAATAGTCATCAATTTCTAGCTTTCCTTTCTTAATTAGTTGGCAGTCAATAATTGCACAGAAGCTGTAATGTCCGTATATGCAATTAATAAGTTTTCTGATTAACACATCTAACGCAAATTTTAAATCATATTGATATATACTAGAAGAGTGATGAAACCACAGTATGCTTCTCTTGGAAGTAAAATCATTAATTTCTATAAAGTTTAAACAATTTATCAATCCTTTTATCGCAGATTTGCTCCACACAATCTAATGTAAACATAATTTATTTGGACTTTTGTACAGCAAAATAATTTTTAAATATTAAAATCGAAGTAGGTATTTACGAAATGCTTCGTGTAAATGAAAATTTTAAAATCTGAAACTTTCTGAGTATTGTGTTTTAATTCCCAAGCTGGTGTAGTTCTTTACAATAAAAAAAATGGTTGTTGCACTAAGCTCTGTACAAAGTTCATATGGCATGGAGCTATGCCAAGTTTTAGTCCAAGCCATACAAGTTAACAAATAGCACTACTTTCTATAACTATTGTGCTTTATCGGAATAATATGGTTCTTCTAAATATCGTGATTTTCTTTGTAATTGAAACAGAATAGCGGTTACACTGGGCAACAATGAAAATGTTTCGGGCTTAAAAATAATGAATTTACATGTACTTCCATCTGCTGAATTAAAACAATCACCATAAAATGACAGATTAGCTCTTGTTTTGAAGATAAAGTGGCATTTCATATTTTAGAGTGAACATTTTAAATTTGGGGGAATTTTTTGGGGAGTTGGCACACCTGTCAAATAACAAAACACAATCAGAGAAAATTTTGGAAATTAAGTGATGCAAAAGTTAAGGAAGGCATTTTTGTCGGACCAAAAATAAGAGAACTTGTAAAGGATCCTGCATTTTACCAGATTTTGATAGGGAAAGGAAAGGAAGCTTGGGAAGCCTTCAAGGGTGTTGTTCATGGATTTTAGAGATGACAACTACAAGCATTAGGTGAGAGTGCTCCTGCAAAAATACCGTAACCTTGGATGCAATATGTCCCTTAAGATCCATTTTCTCCACTCCCACCTGGACCTTTTCCCTCCTAGTTGTGGAGCTGTTAGTGATGAACATGGGAAGAGATTCCATCAGGACATTTGTGTTATGCAACAAAGATATCAGGGCCGTTGGAATGAAGTAATGCTTGCGGATTACTGTTGATCTTTGTATAGGGATTCTGCGGAACTCCATCACAAAAGGCAAGCTAAAAGACGACGAAGTCAATAGGCCACCACCTGATTATCTTCAGACACGACTATCTGCGAAGTATTTTTCCAGCTATTTGGAACTCTTAGTATGTAAGAAAATCAAATGCGCTTTCATTGTTGTTAACATGTATGTAATTAGAATGTATCCTTTTCTCTCAATCCGTTAATATGTAAAACTTCCACCTTGTGTATATCATAGAAACTAGAGCTAATAAAACTTTTCCTTATCATATTTGTTTTTCTCAACCCAAAATTAGTAAGAATTGCCTTTTGAAGTGCTTGAAACATTCAAAAATTATTTTTTTGTTGCCCAGTATTATAAGCGAATGTTGGTAAAAGCCAAAAATATGTAATGAGTTTGAGCATGTAGAATGGATGTTGAGATTTAAAAGCTTTAGTATGAAATTGGGTATTCTGTTTAAGATTTGAGTAGGGAGGTAACTCTAACATGGATAAAAATCGTTTGTCAAAAGGCGGATGTTTACCTGAGCACAGTGTATTGTAAAAAGCTGCAAATCCAACCGGAAATTTGAGGGGGGCCCAAAATAAACAGTATTGTCATAAAAACTTTATTGATGAGACTTCTTACAAAATTATTTCAGTCACCTTCAAAATACTCTCCATTACATGCGATGCACTTGACAAGTCTCTTTTCCCACTGTTGGAAGCATGTTTGGAACTCTTCAAGTTTGATATTGCCCAGTGCCCTTTGCGAAGCTGTTTTTAGCGCCTCCACATCGTCATAACGCTCCCCCTTTAGCGTTTTCTTCATTTGTGGAAATAGGAAAAAATCGCACGAGGCTAGGTCCGGCGAATTCGGAGCGCTAGGAACGACAGACCACCTCTGAGATGCCAAATAGTGGGTCACTCGTAAGGCCCTGTGTGCTGGAGCGTTGTCCTGATGCAGAAACCAGTCACCTGATCGCCAAAGTTCCGAGCGTTTCCTCTTCACATCCTCTCGCAGACGACGCCTTAAAACATCCAAGTAAAAGTGCTGGTTAACACTCTGGCCAGGGGGTACGAATTCCAGATGCAAAATTCCATGAACATCAAAAAAGACAATGATCATCGTCTTCACATTTGACCTCACTTGCCTTCCTTTTTTTTGGTCTGGGAGAGTTGGGAGTCCTCCACTGGCTTGACGCTTACTCGGTTTCTGGGTCATACCCGTTACACCAACTCTCATCCCCTGTAATGACTTTGTTCAAGAAGTTTGGATCAAGTGCAATCTCTGTTTCAAGTCCTGATACACATTCATGCGGATGATTTTGTGCTCCTGTGTGAGAAGGCGCGGAACAAATTTAGCAGCAACACGTCTCATGTGCAAATCCTCCCTCAAAATCCGCTGGTACGATCTCCAACTGATACCTGTCGCTGCTGAAATTTGGTCGATCGTTTGGCGACGATTCTCGTTGATTCTTTTGGCGGACCTTTTCAATGTTCTCCTCATTTCGCGATGTTGAAGGGCGTCCTGAACGAGCTTGGTCTTCAACACACATCTCACCACGTTTAAAGCGCCCAAACCACTCGAAAACCTGTGTGCGGCTCATAGCGTCCTCCTGGCAAGCTTCCTGAAGCATTTGGTGTGTCTTCGTTGCAGTTTTCTAAAGCAGGAAACAAAATCTCACACATAATCTTTGTTCTTTTAAAGTTGTCATAACGACTTCGCAGAGGTAACCCGCCAACAGTCAGAGAAACACAATACCACACTTGCACATTCAGTTTTACACTGACGCCGTCTGCACAGCTGTTTCATGAAGGTCTCTACTAACACCACCTAGCCTGAGAACCCTGCACTACTTTTACGAGTGGCAGCCCCCTCGGAGTCCGGTTTCTTTTGGGTCCCCCTTCGTATTCTGAAGTTGACTTTGAGCTTCTACAAAATTTTTGTATACCTATGCTTACAGCTTATTTTATTTATTACTGACTTATGTGTGTATAACCCTTTCATCCTGGAGCATCCTTAAACAGTAATAAATACTTCGTTATCTATGAGCACGGGGCTACAGCGTTAGAAGGTTGCAGTGACTATACCATAAAGTAGTATTTCAAATTAAACATGACTAAATCAATGATGTAAGTATAAACTTACGATGGTTCTAACAACAGTTCAATTTAGAAAAGTGTTTTTATAAAATTGAAGTCTTCCATGATTATGTTCCTGTGTTTTATTACAAGTTTATACATGATGTACATATAAATAACTTGTTCTGTTAATTTTTAATGTATACAAATCCCTAATTTCACTACTCCAGAGGTGTTATCCGTTTTGTTGAAAATCCTAAACCCATGCAAACATTAAATACTATTGGACACGAACGGCATTGAAGCTATGAATATTCTGATTTCTCAGAACTTTCTAAACGTTGAGAGGGTGGTACATCTTATTGGTACTACAATCATAGTGCACTTAGAATTGCGATCAGGTAGACTGAATGATAACCAACGTCCGGGTACACATCATTCAGAGATCAATTAATGTACCAGTTCAACTGACATACAATTTTCCTTTCCAACAACCGGTTTTTTTATGTAATTTACTCCTCCAACGTTAAGTCATATCGGATAATGAATGAAATGGGTGAAATGATACTCAAATGAGCCCGAGGTCCATGGAGCTTAGAGTTACCTGACATTCGTCTTTCGGGATAAGGGAAAACCCCGGAAAAAGAACTTATCCAGGTACAACTAATGGATAACATTCAGTAAGAAGGTATTTATATATAAAAACTGAAAAGGAGTATAACTCATCAAAGTAAACAATTTGGTGTAAAATTATAAATTGGACAGATCATAACAGACAAAAGCGATTAGAACGTGTATAAAGAATAAACGAGAAATGTTGGTCGAAGAAAATACTGCACTACTTACCCAGAGGAAAACGAAGTATCGGAAGACCTTGAAAACGATGGCTAAATAAATGAAAGTAATCATATGGAGCACGTAACCGCCCCAGGATAGGTTTAATGCTTGATGAAGAAGAGGTAAAATAAAATATTCCCTTAATTGAACAGATACGTATATCTGTGCTATTTTGACAGTTTAAGAAGATTTTGACGAGGGATGTTACAGTTCTTTTCGGATAACGGTTATAGCCAACATTTGCAATGCGTAAATGGTTATATGTAACGGCTACCAATAACAGTTATTTGTTCTTATGATTATCACGTTCGCAGTTGTCTATCAGTAACGATTTGTTATGAACACGTTTTAATGCGAACGATTTCGATAGACTTACTTTGTTATTTGGTTTAATTTAAGAAGAAGTTATTGTAGCTCTGTCTGCCGTGATTACTATTTTAGTATATAATAACAAAATGCATTCGCACTTGTTTCTTCATTCGTGCACATAGATACAGTTTGAAGAGGTCAATTTTTCTCCATGAGAATCTAATAATATATCTAGATACGGAGATAGTAAAGGACATTTTGCCAATTTAAACATAAATAAAGCTAAGCATACAATAACTTAAACGTTCTCGTAGGTCATTAGAAAAAATACATTATGTTAGTAACATTTTGAATGATGATTCTGCTAGAGAACAGAAACATTAACGCCCAAACGTACATTATCTAATTCACAAAATATGCAGGATGATGATGCACATGAGGGCGCTCAACTGCGCGGTCATCAGGGCCCTACAAAATGCAAGTGATTCCATATACACAGTATATCTTAAGGACATGGTAACTGGATAACTAGTCACTACGTTGTTACTATTCCTGAGAAACCATTATTATGTAGTCATTACATCATTTTCTATCCATACGCAGTCTAGCGTTCTGTCTGAAAATCCTCACAATGATCAAAAGTGTATATCGTTGTGTTATTTATGGTCTTGATCGATGGATTTTATCTAGGCAGGATCATAGAATGTAAGATTACTCCGCTTGAAAGAAACGGTCTCTAAATATCTCTTTTAGACATACAAAATATATTACAGAAAGAAAATAGATTACACAAGTACGCTTTCTGAAATTTATAACTTGTATTGGAAATTGGAGAGTTTCTAATGATGCCGTCTGATATAACCGGTGGACTGCTCCATGTTGTAGTGTTACAGACAGTCCGATGTGCTATGCGAATCTGTACAAGCACCGGACTTCAAAACTGTAATTCAGGTGATATTTAATTTTTTATAAATGAAAAAGTTTGTGTTAATTTTTTGTGCAGTGTTCACTGTCCCTCTCCATGCGAATTCAGGCATTTTATATTTTTTAAGAATTAAAATATGAATGCTTTACGTTTATCACTGTAAGCTAAGTCTAAGTACAAAGTTTTAACCAAACATCTCTTATTAGGCCGAAACAATGCCCTTGTGAGTGCATGAAAGCTAGTACCCAAGAATATTTTACTTTAAAACTAAAATCTCAAGATAACTTTTTAAAATATTACGAACGAAACAGTTAAAAATACATATGTGTTATTGCCTCTTATGATTGATTGAATTTGCTTTCAATCGCTGCAAAAACTGAAACTAGATATTTCTTGTAAAACTAATAATGAAAATTTCAAACCTGGAATTTAAATGTGGCGGAAGAGTTGCTGTAAAATTTTAATATACAATGTATACATGGTAGTAATACAAAAATAATGCAAAATATCACCGTCAAATCTCTGAGCTACTTCTATATTTCGTCTATAACTACAGATCTTCCAGTTATATAGGTGATTATTTTATGAACATGTGTTGAACTTTCTGGCATTGAATCTTTGAGGGTGTTTTGTATAGAATATTTCAAGAGACAATAAATTCTCCGCGGTAAATTAGAGCTAAAAATAAAAACGCCTCTGCAACATTCTTTTGAAACAAATAATCCTGGAACCCACATGCTATCAGGCTGCTGAAGTCACGGACAATAAGGTCCGTTTTGTACAAAACGAAGTTTGAAGACTTCATCTTTTTGTGGTAGTGGCCGGCACAGCTTGATTGTCACATCAGCTTGATGCCCTTATTCGGCTGCCACCAACAAAGCCGGTGTCAGCGTTATTATGACTGCGGCTAAAAGTCTTAATTTGGACACGTAACGCGAAGCTTTATTTACGATATGCACCTGTGACAGCAAAAACGTGAAACTGGAATAACGAGCTACATTAGTGTCGAAACACTTGGACCCGTATCACCAGCTTGGGACTGAGATCTTCCTCTTTGTTATTAGCTTGTGGTAATCTTAAACTTATACGATAAAACCAGTACAGGAATGTTTTCATAGGTACTCTTTTACAATAGTACAACTCAACAATTATATTTAAGTAGATTTAAGTGTTGCCACAACAGACTTACTCTCGTGGAAGAAAAGATGACTGAAACACGATGTGCCACTGACCAACGCTTCATAGTTACTAACGCTGAAGTAAACAAAAACAAAAGTACATCGTTCCCATCGTTCATTCATATGGTACTACCAACAATATGACACCACCCTGTACAGTGTAGATTTCTTGTGAAGATTCAACATATTCGTTGAAACTCATCTTAAACTCTATGTCTCAATCGACATAAGAGTCACAAAAATATTTACTGATAAAAATTCAATATAGACTATTAGGAATGGCAGCACTTTATCTTAGTTACAAAAGCAACAGAGAAAGTAAAACGGATTCAAGGATATTAATGACGAATGCCAGGCTTTGTTTATTTTCGAATAAATCAGCATACGACATACGAAGGGGATTTGTTCCCTCTGCGTCCATGGTTTGGACACAGGAACCGGATTATTGCCACAAGTTTTTCTTACATTACACTTCGTACTCTGTTGTGTATAAACGCTACACAAAGGTCCTCGTCTCTTTCCGCTGGATTAAACTCATCCGTGGGATGCTAACAAAGATTGACAGTTGAACTCAAAAGTCGAAATGCGAGATTGTATCTCCACGACAGGTCTGACACTTCAGCAAAGCATTGCAGAGAACGGTGACGAAAATTTTGTCTTTTCAAAGAGAATGAAAAGATATTTACAGAAACTCAGCAACAGGTTTTCGCACCCGGTCGCCTGGAAATATCAGTGAAGGGGTTACATATGAGGGGTGATGGAATGCTTTGCACCATTCCTTTATGTGCAATAATGGAATAAGTCCTAGTTAATGTTGCTTTAAACAGACATAACCTTTATAACATTTTCATAATTTAGACTTAAACAATGCCCCTGTAATGGCTTTCTGACATATTACAACTTTATTGTAAACATAATTTAAAGAATAACACTTTGAACTCTGGGATTTCAACTAATGATACTTAAAAGGTTTAACATTTCTGTAATAAACACATATACTCGTCGTTCTCATTATTTCGAGCTACAATAAAAGTGTATTCTTAATAAGCTTCATTTCCGACAAGTAATTTAAATGGTTCATGGATTTTATTGTTGGCTTGACTACACATTATCGCATCCATTATAGTCTTCTTTCTATAATTCTGCTTCAATGTTTATCTTTCTAGGGTAAAACTATCTCTGTGCTTTAGATTAGACCCGTGGTTAGGCATTGCCTCCAAATTCAGGAGTAGGTATTTTGAAACAGAACTAGCTTTAACAAAATTAGCTTTATAGAGTACAAAATATTATTTATTTATACATAGGATCAAAATGTTTAGGCGTCTTTCTGTTTCTAACGTTTTATTTTTCTTTTCCACTCACTTCTGTCAACCCATTTTTCCTTCTATTTCAATCCTTTGCTTCATACCCGTCCTTACCTCCTGCTTCCAAGTATTTCTAGATCTACCAAGGCTTTGGTTACTGCAAAAGATTGATGTTCATTGAGGTTAGTTAGTTATAGTTCATAACTTACATTCAGGAACTGGAATTAATTTATGTAGAGCTCTAGTTACGACTTGCACTGGTGGAGAACTTGAAGTATTGTACAATCCGCTTAAACTGAAACGATCCTGTTGTAAACATATGAGCAGGGAGAAAGAGGGAGACAGAAAATGGTAGCTGAATGCTCTTAGCCGCTAATTGGTGGAAGGTAATTCATTGGTGTTTTCTTACGAGGGCTGTTCAATAAAGAATGATCAGTTTTTTTTTTTTTTTTTTTTTTTTTTTGACAACGTACCTTTACTCAACCTCATAATTTTGATGGTATTTCTCGAAATAGTCTCCCCTGAATGCGATGTACTTGTCCCAGCGTTTCTGCCAGTCTTCAAAGACATGCTGGAAACCATTTTTAGAGATCCTTCAAAATCGCCTCCGCAGCCATAACCACTGCTTTTGATGATGGATAATGCCTCTCACAAAGGCGTTTCTTCAAGTTAGGGAATAGAAAAGAGTCACATGGGGCTAAATCCGGACTATAGGGAGGGTGAGGGATGCACTTCACGTTGATTTTTGCAAGATATTCAGCAACAACATTGGCAATATGCAGCCGCGCATTATCGTGGTGCATCATCCAGCCTACTTTCATGGAAACATCTTTTGCGCCTGATATGGACTTGCAACCCCAAATGGTTGCTTCTGCTGGGAAAGTTATGGTCATTTCGTTCTTTGATATTCGTGGAATGCTGATAAAACATTCCACGAATATCAAAGAACGAAATGACGATAACTCTCCCAGCAGAAGCAACCACTTTTGCTTTTTGTGATGTTGGTGATGAAGGAGATTTCCACACTGAGTTTTGCTGTTTGCTCTCAGGATCAAAATGTTGTAGCCAAGTTTCATCAGCAGTGATTACGTATGAAAGAGACTCCGGATCATCCTCTAACATCAACTTTAACTGCATGCATACCTGCATGCGAATGTCCTTTTGTTCGGGAATCAACAGTCTTGGAACTCATCGCGCACAAACACGTCTCATGTGTAATGTTTCTGTCACCAACGTGTGGGTGGCACACAATGAAATGTTCAGTATTTCAGAAAGTGGTCTTAAGGTAATTTGCCGATCCTCTCTCACAATGGCAGCAGCAGTGTTGATGTTTTCTTCCCTAAGAGCAGTAACTGGAGCGCCGGTTCCGCCTTCCTTTGAAATTGATTTTCTTCTCTCTTTAAACATTTTAAACCACTTTTGAGCTGTACTGTAGGGAAGAACAAACTCTCCATAGGTCTCCTGCAACATTGTATAGGTCTCAACTGAAGATTTGTGGAGACGAAAGCAGAATTTCAAAGCCGCACATTTTTCCTTGCGTGTTACATCCATTGCAGCGGTAGGCGATACTGAACATGTCTAAAGTTGCCTAGTTCTCACAGGCGGGAACCAGCAGTACCAACAATGAAACTGCTACAGTGTGTTTGTTTCAAACTAAGCTAGTAGAATATAAGATTGAATTTTGTGCAAAAAATTATGAACGTAAAAAATTATGATCATTCTTTATTGAACAGCCCTCGTATATGTTTATAGTACAATAACTGTCTCAATAAAATCCATGAATTACCCTCCATGCAGCAGCGGCATGAGAGCGTCCATTACATTATCTCTATCACTCTCTTTCTCCTTACCATATGTTTACTATAGTATCATTCAGTTTTAGACAGATTATACACCTAACAGCTTTTGAGTACTTATAAATTTTGATGTAAAAATGTGTTATAAAAGGCAACCATAGGTACATCATGTCATAAATATAAACTGAGTCCCGAAGTGATAGCATATTTCACTGACTGGGATACTAATCCAAGCATTTTATCCTCTTCGAAGACAATTCGTTTTCGAAATTATCTAGAACCTTTTAAAAACACTTTTTACTTCCTTAGAAGCTTGTCAGAGAACAATCCATAACCTCCTTTCCAAGAAATATGAGATCAGATACAAGCTGGCTTACATGAATAGCCACAGTGACTTACCAAATTTTAACAAATATAAATATAATATTGTATTATATCAGCATTTGTAATTATGAATCGAGGTGGAGGCAAATTGGGGATGTTTACAGAGCAGATATGGATAATAAACACTGAATATTACAACTTCATTGGTTCAACTAGAGAGGGCATTTTTTCAGCTGGTATTTTGTACATAACTCTAGCAGGAATCATCTTTTTAGTTTTATTATTTAGAAAAAGTGAAAGTAAAGTGTGAGTTTTCTTGTTATTTTTCTTTATTATTTTTTTTTCTTTTTTCAATTTAACGTCCTCCAACTCAAGTCACATATGAAAGTTATGTAGTGTTGGAAGAGAAAGCACAAGATCTAGGATTGGTAGTGAACGTTAGTAAAACCAAATATATGAAGTAGGGAGGTGATGGGATGCAAGAAGAAGAGAACCTACAGTTAAATTACACAAGAAAGAATACCAAAGAGTGGAAAAAGTTAAATATCTGGGATCTATAGTAACAGTAGATAATAATACATCAGTGCAAATTCAAGAAAGAATAGCAAGTGGTAACAGAT
Organism: Mantis religiosa; assembly: GCA_030765055.1. Taxonomy (NCBI): domain Eukaryota; kingdom Metazoa; phylum Arthropoda; class Insecta; order Mantodea; family Mantidae; genus Mantis; species Mantis religiosa. Next base: position 186,405,074 of record CM060951.1, read on the forward strand.
GTTTCTATGTCTTGCAGAATATGTTTAAATCAAGGAACGTCAGTAGGAAAACTAAAATTAAAATATATACAACAGTACTGAGACCAATAGTAATCTATGATTCAGAAAGCTGGGTGTTGACAATCAGAGAAGAACAATGGTTATTACAGTGGGAAAGGAACATCCTGAGAAATATATTTGGAGTGATAAGGGACTTGGACGGATGGAGAATACGGACTAACTTGGAGTTACAGTGCCCATTTGGACAACCAAATACAGTAGTGAAAATTAAACAAGGAAGAATAAGGTGGATTGGCCATGTGCAGAATATGTCGGAAACCAGTGTAGTTAAGAAGATATTCATAGGAAAGCTGGATGGCAGAAGGAGAAGAGGAAGACCCAGGTAAAGATCGGTAGATGATGTAGAAGACGACTTGAGAAAGTTGGGGGTTAAAGGCTGGAGAAGAAAAGCAGAGGACCGAGTAAAATGGAAGAGGGTGGTTAGGGAAGCCAAGGGCCTACAGGGCCTGTAGCGCCAACTATCATCATCATCATCATCATCATCATCATCATCATCATCATCATCATCATCATCATCATCATCATCATCATCATCATCATCATCATCATCATCATCATCATCATCATCATCATCATCATCATCATCATCATCATCATCATCATCATCATCATCATCATCATCATCATCATCATCATCATCATCATCATCATCATCATCATCATCATCATCATCATCATCATCATCATCATCATCATCATCATCATCATCATCATCATCATCATCATCATCATCATCATCATCATCATCATCATCATCATCATCATCATCATCATCATCATCATCATCATCATCATCATCATCATCATCATCATCATCATCATCATCATCATCATCATCATCATCATCATCATCATCATCACCACCACTGCCGCCACCACCATCATCATCATTATCATCATCATCGTCATCGTCTTCGTCATCACCATCATCATCCTCAACGCAAGTCACATCGGGCGATGAATGAAATGGGTGAAATGATGCTCACATGATCCCAAGTTTAGCAGACATTCGTTTTTCAGGATAAGGGAAAATCCAGGAAAAGTCTTATCCAGATAACTCGCCCTGAACGAGGTTCGAACTCTCTACCTCTTGAGGCACACAGGTCAGCACAGAGCAGGCTGTTCTAGCATGAGATCATTACTGGGTAGATAATAGTATGTGTTGTGTAGAATAAATTCATTTGTTTATTAGTCTCTGTTAATTTACAGCTCTAAAATTTTGCAGTTCATATGCTATTGATATAAAATAATCTATTTTGAGAGACAATGTGTACTAAATTATTATGTGAACGTTTTGTGCCAATACAATTCCTCTTCGTCATTAGAAGCAAATCTCAAAAGTGAACGAAAACCGTGGTTTGCTACAACAAATAACGTGAGAGATTTTATTTCAAACCAATAAGAGATAAAGAGGTTTTTACACTATACCTGTACCAGTTCAAAGTAAACATTATGATGCCTAAATAATGTTATTAATTTAATAGCATTTCACATTTTATGTGATAAATGATAAATATTCAAAGATTTGGGAAACTTAATTGAATGAAAGTTTTATATACCACAGCATTAATGCCCGCCTTGGTAGTGTAGATGGCAGCATGTGTGCCTCATGTTCAAGAGGTCCCGGGTTGACTTACTCGGTCACGGTGAGTTACCTGGATAAAGATTTTCCTTGGGTTTTCCCTTATCCTGAAAGATGAATGTCGGGTAACTAAGCTCTATGTACCCTGGTCTCATTTGAGCATAATTTCACCTATTTTATTCATCATCCGATATGACTTAACGTTGACGCACTTTCATTAAGAAACAACAGAATTAATGAACTTACAGGAACTTAGACTTTGAAAATAAATGTCACCCATTTTTTAAAAAATTAAAATGGCTGTTAAATACGTGCAACCCTGGATCCATCCCTTCCTCTATTCTCAGATGTACGTCCTCAAATTGTTCTAAGTATTCCTTCTTCTAGCACTCTCCTGATGTGTGCATATCAGTTTAAATGGTACAGTTTCTTTAGTGTATCTTACATATTTTACCACAAAATTGTTGATTCACTTTGTTTTGCTTTTGAACGTCGTGCTGGTCTTAAAAAGTGCGCCTCCATAGATAATATATTAAATCTTACTCGAATTTCCAAATTTCAGCCCCAAATATGGTGGTACTTCTCATGAATGTTATGCCACTCTTTGGTTGTAGGCATATATACCATTGAAGATTATTTAACATAGCTGTTGTAGCTTTACTCTTGTTCATCCTGTCCTTTATTTCACGCTCCTAATTCTAATTCCCAAGTACTCAAATGCTTCACAATCTTTTATATAACATATATGATTTTGCATAAAGGAGCCTTCAGTCTCTGTTCCACAATGAATAATACTCGAAATTTTAATCTTAGCATCTCACGGGCGAACTTTCTCTTATGGACGTTATAACTACTTACAGCGTCCATAACCACTTATAGCGATTTCAATTTTGTACATATGAAATCTATGGAATTAATAAAGTATAACACGAGGTACGTCCAGAAAGTAAGTTCTGTTTGGCAATAAAATTAAATTGTGTACAGATACAGAAAAATTATTTATTGCACAAAATTCTACAACTATTAAACTGCTTCTTCACATAACTGTCGAAATTTTGCAGGCATTTGTCATAGCGAGGCACACGTTTTTGTATACCTTCTTCATAGAAGTTTCCCGCCTGTGTCTTCAACCAGTTGGAAACATTTTCTTTCAGCTCTTCGTCATTGTTGAAGTGCTGACCGCCAAGGAAAGATTTGAGATGCAAAAACAGATGAAAGTTGCTAGGAGCGAAGTCAGGGCTGTACGGAGTGTGATCAAAAACGTCCCAGGTAAATCCCTGTAGGATGATTTTCGTCACATTTGCAGTGTATGGTCGTGCGTTGTCGTGAAGAAACACAACACCTTTTGAGATCGCAAATTTGCCGATAAATTTCAATTGGTTTCACTTTCCTAGCATTCAGAAAACGAATCACAGACCTGATTTCACAAGCGGCGGGATTTTCAGTCAACACCAAAATTGTAAACAAGGACAACAAAGCGTACCTGGCTGACAGCGATCTCACAATGGTGCACGTTTCTTCTCCTCGATAGAGAGCGTCTACTGCGCATGTGCGGAACTGCGATCGCAGCGCTGCAGCGGAGATAAATTGAAACAGAACTTACATTCTGGAAGCCCCTTGTGTATTCTGAAACTTCTTTGTTGAAAGTAAGAAAATTATTGTTAATATACACCAGGGGCTAGTGTACACCATCGTTACGAAGCATGCCTTCCAGACACACAGGTAAAATGCTTCCGTACTTCTCCCTTTCGCCGCTCACCTGGGTATTATGTTCATATACTTATATATTTTTGTTAGACTTGAATTCCAATGATCAAGAAGTTGGCTCCTTCAAAGTAATTTTAGAAACAGAAATCACAGAGCGTCCGAAAAAAGTTATTTAAAGAAAAACACTACAGGAAACCAGGAATATCAACTTTCCGTAGACGAGAAGTAACGCAGTCTCCCATTCTATTTTGTAAAGAACTGCCATTACCCCTAGTAACTTTATTTGTTTAATTATGGGCCATTATTGCCTCTGCTACACATTCCTTTAAAGTCTTTTACAATTTAGAAATATTTCCGTTCATTGTTTCCCCCTATGTATAACCAAGCTATCATACACCAGAAATTTTGCCATCTTACTGAAGAATATCTATGACTGAAGTTTGGAAATCCAAAAGTAATAGTACTAGCTTTTTAAGATTTATACAATGTATGTAACTTACTGGAATTAACATAGAACCCAAATTTTATCAACTCCACTTTGTTTGGAAATAATGGTCAAATTTGTTTTTTGTTACGTCACCAAAAAGTCATTTACGACAAAATAACTTATATTTTGGTCCAATATTTTAACAACAGGTTTGCAATACATTCACATTTTGAAATAACCATAGGTTTCTCTGTGTCTCAATAACTTTAGGCCCCAGAGAGTTTTAAGTATACGGATATGGCCTTTTGCCCAGAAAGTTGAAATTTTTGTGTTTTGAAGTAAAGAAAGTGTGCTTAAAGGCATCTCACAATAAAACACAGGGCAATTTCTATTCTGTTTGATTCTGTGTGAAGCAAGTTTCATCAGTCTAACAGCAAAATTACTATGTAATGAAAGAAAATACTCAAAATATCATTGGAGAGAAAACAAGAATAAAGAATTAGATTTCATATCTAACATAAGCATTCGTATATTTTTGCAAACTCCATTAGAGCATTTGAAATGGCGTGTGGAGGCTAAATAAGCATTCTTCGTATTCAGAAATGCTTACACTATTTTATGGAATGAAAATAGAAAATAGTTACTTTACAAATGTTCATGAAAGTTAAATCATAGACATTCTTAAGCATTTATCTCTGAAAATTTGACTAGAGCCGCAAAAATGTATGATTTATAAGTTGCTTCCCACACCACCTTTGATGGAAGTGTAAGTTGCCTAAATGCAGAAAACATTTGGAACAAAAGCAATTCTTGCTTTAGCATTTATATAGTACATCACACTCCTTGTAAAAACAAAAAAAAATGTTTGAAATAATTTGATAAACTATATATACAAAGAAAAAACAGACACAATTACGTAGCAATTTCATTACATAATGCAACAGTGACAACCTTTTTTAAAAAATTATAGGTTTTCTTTATGTATTTCCACCTTCTGAATTTGAAAATGCTTCTCAAAACATTGTGTCACCAACAATTTTTGCATAAATCGCATATTTTGCAATATCATACACATATGGCACACGAATCATGCAAAAGTAAAATACAAGTTTAAAGCAACAACAAAACGGTATATACCTACACTCACAGTGTGGTTTATGCTCACGGTGAAGCATCCAACAGTAATTTTCCATCATCCGAAAATCCCATGTTCCTAGTCATCATCTCTCCATGTCTTGGATATCCAGGTGGTATCTTCAACGCTGTTCCTCACAGCATCCAGATTTGGGGGGAAAAGATAAGGTGCCAATTAAGAAAATGTAATTTAAAACTAATTTAACATAACAGGATTTTCAGTTTCGTCAGTATGTGTAGAAGATTGTGATGTACCAAATAGAACATTTTATTTCTGTATGTTGCTAGATGTGGTCGAAACAGTTGAATGAAATATATAGACTGTTGATTGATTTTGTGTGTTGTGTATTCACGAGAAGTAATAAAGCCACGATCTGTTAGTTTTGCAATAAGTATTTCTTTCATTTAACACTCGCAAATAATAACAGTATGTTTTCAAATATGAGGATTGTTTCCCAAGAAAGTTGGAACCGCATAATTAAAGATACTCCAGCTCTTGCTCCACGCCATTCATTGAATAAAGGAAATATTCATCTAGGATTAGTGTCCAAATATCAAGTGAATACGCCCTCTTTCAACTTAGCGTTTGGGGATTTTACAAGTTCTAAATTTGTCCTAAAACATACACAAAGTTTATTGCAAAACGCAACATACAAACATAATAATTATTGCAGGAAACATATGAAGAATGACGAATTAGTATTAGGTTTTATGCTGCATTGTAACAAATGAAATTTCTTTAAATAACAGTTCTTGTTAAATGCAGATGCATATTTTTCATTGCCCACTGCAAATGTATAAGAACAATCTTGGAACTGTTTCTTAATGGCTGATCTTCTGAAGTAAGTAAGTGGGCAATATTTCGGATGAAATAAGCGTATTCTGTAACATAGCATAAGATAATAAAAATGTTATTTTATTATATGAAGTTATCTGATTTTCGCTTTTATGCAGTTGATTTATCTAACCGTGACGTATTCCTTAATATAATGTGATACTATATATGTGACTTAAACCATTATTACTACTGCAAATAGGAATAATTCAATAACGCTACGATGCAACGTTTCATTGAATAAAGTAAATAAAAAGAAATATTTATTTAGGTGTATTCATAAAATTAAAGAAAAACTAAATGTTCAGGTGGTATATATTTGTGAGAAAAAAACCCACAGAATTTATGTAAAATTTAAAATAAATATCTAATTACATCTTCTATGATACTTTAAAATATTGCAGCTTGCATATGTATTGAAGGCTCCCTGGATACTAACTTCTTTTTCTGGAAGTGCTGGGAAGTTCACATTTCTCGTACTTAAAAAAATTGCAATAGCAATAAAAAGCAACTACAATGATTTTCGCATTGGCTTCAGTATATATCAAATTTTCAGTAGCAAAATAAATGTCAGTCTCTTGTTTATTTTCATCTACCTATTATGTACCTACTATATTTAAGTATGTGAAGTATGAGATCTTGTGTTTGCACTTTCGAATTTCCACATATGTATACTCTACGTCTACTATTTTTTGAACATACTTAACATTAGAACTCATATCAAAGTATACTTAATAGTTTGCACAGTTGTACTTAAATGCTGCATGAATTAAATCGTAAGTAAATATTAACAAATAAAGAGAACTAGAGACGCTGATATTCAAATGGTAAAATTAAAGTACAAAATGTGATTATATTGAATGACTGAAACAAAAATGATATATTTTTATTTCTCCCTTCCTCACCAATGATGGTCTTACAGGTCACTCGGTTTCCCTCAGAGCGTGGAAGCCGAAGCATTTGACCTGAGATATACTAGGGTTGGGGGTCGGCCCAGCGCCTGGGATGATGAAGAGATTTGTGGAATGATGGTGGGAGAAACCGGAGGACTCGAAGAAAACCCACCCCAACGCCATGTTGTCCATCACAAATCCCACTTTGTGGCCGCCTGGAATCGAACCCGGGCCGCCTGGGTGAGAGCCAAGCGGTCTAACCACTGAGCAATGACGCCGCCTACAAAATTAATATACATACAATTATATGATGTATTATGCACATTTTATTAACTTCTGCTGAAAAAACGGAAAACACAAAAACCGAGAACATGACATGAGGGGGAATTTATTAAATAATTATAATAGAAAAAATCAAGAATATTGGTGTAGCTCGTCCAAAGGTGCTACCATAGTAGGAACCTGTCTTACCAAAGGACATTGTTTAATACTAATACTAATATTGAAACTTTAATACTAATTAATACTAATTAAACTTTCAGAAAAAAAAATGCTCGATCTGTTATCACTCTACATACGAATTCAAGTTTCTTATAGGCTTTTATGGTCTTTAAATGTACCTATTTATAGTGCCTTACTAAGGAACTCAATCGTAATCATCCGTATTCTAGAGTAGGTGCCGTTTGAACTGATCAAAGGTATGAATTTAATCAAGAATTATCTTTCACTTTTTGATAATTTGAAATTTAGTGGGGAATATGTAAAATTGTGGGGAATATGTTGTGCTTTACCAAGCTTTTTGAAAACCATAATTTGTTAACATAATTAAGCAGTTTCTATTTGTAAATCTACTAGCAATAATTAAATCATATGCTAATTTTGATATTAATTAACTAATTTTTCTTATGTTCGTTTCTTAAGAGTGTTGTAGTTGTACAAAATTCAACGAACGAAGAGGTTGTGTATTTCGTTCATTATGCCAAAAAAATTAAGCTTATGATACTTTAATCCGAGTTATTTCTTTAAAAGAGAGGAAGATCAAATATTTACTTCTCCAATTGTGGTTTGAAATACGAATAATTTGAGTATTTGTTTATTAGAAGTAATTCATTTGCCTTCATAGGACGGTGAATGGAATGGGTGAAATGATAATTAAATGAGCCCAGGGTCCATAGAGCTTAGAGGTACCCGACATTCGTATTTTAGGATAAGGGAAAACCCCCGAGAAAAGCCTTACCCAGGTAACTCACCTTGACCGAGATTCGAACTCAGGACCTCTTGAACGTAAGGCAGACATACCTACCACCACGCTACCGAGGCGGGCAATATATATATATATATATATATATATATATATATATATATATATATATTTACTGTCTCGAGATGGTCTGTGAGTTTATATGCAGATCATTTGCACTAAGTAAATAAATGCTATCTTCATTTCGTATAGGTTATGCTTATAAATGAATGTGTCTTGAGGACGCTGATGCTTTATCAGCACACATTCCACTCATATACTTTATTTACTACCATCTAGACGCAATATCACTGCCCATTAGAAAAATGACAAATAACCTGCATCGGCAGGATCCAATAAGCCAAAACACAGAAATGTTTTTCACCTAAGAAAAGATGTAATAGTAGGAGACTAATTCTATCTTGCCACCGAAATGATTGCCCTACGCTACAACGGCTTGAGTTTCCTGACACGTTAGAGCAGACAAGGTTAGATAGAAGATCAGAATAAATCGTAGACAAATTGTGCATTTAGTGATCATAATGTTTTGCTCGTAGCACTGTCATCGTTTGGAAGTGCATAGAAGTGAATCCAGATACTGGAAAATGAACCAATACTGGCCGATAACTACGGTCTGACGAAAGTTCGAGTTTGCTAGACAATTACAAGGTTAATTTGTGACATAAGAGAGCAAAGCAATTGGTGGGTAACAGGGGAAAGAACCAAATATCCAATCCCCTTTTATATCAGTGACATATCGTAGGACAGAGGTCAGAGTGCAAATGATGGTTTAATATCTGCATGTGTTACTTAGGTTTAATGTACACAACAGCGAGAAAACATCAAAAAATGGAAAAAAATGTAATAACACTATTGTTAAGGCTAAAAGTAAATAGCATGGTGTGTAACATCTTGAAATTTAACTGAAAATATTTCAGAAGTTTAATATTCAAAAGAACAAACTGGAGTTTGTAAGGGAGACGGAGCCCTTTGAGTTGCCTAGGTAACAGAACATGGAACGAAATGCCAAGAATGAAATCTCCAAAATATTGTATGGCACTTATCAAACTACCTTACTACCGCACTAATCCTTGTTTCACATAAGCTTGCCCCGTATCTCTTAACGGTCACGTGACCTTATCACATCTCATTGGCTGCTGTTGTGGTGCAGACCGTTGTGCGGTAAAAATTAGTTCGTTATTTAACATGGTGATATATCTTTATATGTTGGAAGAGAATTTTCAAATTTATATTTTCGTAACTGTTTCAATGAAATATATTACGCAACAGAGTTGATTTATCTGAAATGCATGTTAATTCTTAAACGAAGTAAAGAGGAGATTCCTTTGCTCTCAAGCACATGGCACGATAGGACGTGATTCAGCAGTAGTGATGACATATTTGTTTATATGACTTTTATCACTGACCTTGTTTTGAACTGGATTAGTCATATATCACCATTTGACGGTGTGTTATGCCGAGTGCGAGAGCTAAATTATTTTATTGATCGTTTATTGCGCGTGTACTTATTATATGTATAATGGCAAAGTCTACCGCCAGTTTTTCGCTGAAGCATCGCAAGGGAAAACCTTTACAAAGCGGCGAAAAAAGAATTGTGTTGCATGTGTATAATGCACTCACAGAGAAGAATTCGTCTTTGTCAGTGAAAGAAGTCGAACAGCTGTGCTCTGAACTTACAGGTGTGTTAGATGCGTAAGAACATCACGACATGAAATTGAGACAACAGGAAAACTTACCACTTCAGGGGCGATACTGCTGTGTGGCGCAGACGTTATTTAAGGACAATCAGATTGTCTAAATCGCAAAATATACTACCTTGACGAGACTTGGGTGAATGAAGGACACACGACAAGTATGGCGTGACACGACTTTTAAGACTGAAAGACAAGCATTTTTATAAGGTATGTGTGCTGGTTTAAAAAAAAAAAATCCCAGTGGAAAAGTCCGAGGGTTTTTCATTATAAACTTGTTCCAGTTTCATTGCTCATTCATTCAGTTTCAACTTGCTCAGTTTCATTATAAACTTTATTATTTTTGCATGTCTTAATATTCTTATTTCTATCTTCCTGGGAATTATTATGACGTTTACTGCAGGTTTCAATATGACGGGAAGGCACTGCCTATGGCCTATGACGCGAAAGCATTAGCCAGTTAGGATGAGGGGGAAGTTAGTTGCACGCGGAGTGATACATGTCAGCGGGGCAAGGTTACATGAAACAGAGATTAGGTTGGCTATCCTGAGATTTTCTTGTGTGAAGCTCCTGCGTTTGTCAGTGAAGAATTTTTATACAGTGAAAAGGATCTCTCTGTGCCCCGTGACGTTATCGGAACATGTGAAAAGCACCACAGCTCTTCTTGAGTGAATTCCCCTTCATAATTTGTTTCTGTACCAGAAAGGTTTTTATACATTTTACACAGTGTTTTGTAACTAGGGGTTTTCATTAGTACCTTACTGAGTTTCTCAAAGGTAGTTTTAGCAATATCGTGAGTCTTTGAAAATAACGTTACTGAAATTTCATCTACCAAAGAAAGTGAACTTCCAACTGTGTTATAATAGCAGGTATTTTAGAGAAACGTTTATGAATGTACTGTATCTTATCTTGGATGCCAATATTAGTACAACATGCATCTAAGGAGTACAACACGTTTTTACTTCATTGAGATATTCTGCGTAGTATGACACAGCCTTTACTGTATCTTATCTTGGATGCCAATATTAGCACAACATGCATCTAAGGAGTACAACACGTTTTTACTTCATTGAGATATTCTGCGTAGTATGACACAGCCTTTACTGTATCTTATCTTGGATGCCAATATTAGTACAACATGCATCTAAGGAGTACAACACGTTTTTACTTCATTGAGATATTCTGCGTAGTATGCCACAGCCTTTACTGTATCTTATCTTGGATGCCAATATTAGCACAACATGCATCTAAGGTGTACAACACGTTTTTACTTCATTGAGATATTCTGCGTAGTATGCCACAGCCTTTACTGTATCTTATCTTGGATGCCAATATTAGCACAACATGCATTTAAGGAGTACAACACGTTTTTACTTCATTGTGATATTCTGCGTAGTATGCCACAGCCTTTACTGTATCTTATCTTGGATGCCAATATTAGTACAACATGCATCTAAGGAGTACAACACGTTTTTACTTCATTGAGATATTCTGCGTAGTATGCCACAGCCTTTACTGTATCTTATCTTGGATGCCAATATTAGTACAACATGCATCTAAGGAGTACAACACGTTTTTACTTCATTGAGATATTCTGCGTAGTATGCCACAGCCTTTACTGTATCTTATCTTGGATGCCAATATTAGTACAACATGCATCTAAGGAGTACAACACGTTTTTACTTCATTGAGATATTCTGCGTAGTATGCCACAGCCTTTACTGTATCTTATCTTGGATGCCAATATTAGTACAACATGCATCTAAGGAGTACAACACGTTTTTACTTCATTGAGATATTCTGCGTAGTATGACACAGCCTTTACTGTATCTTATCTTGGATGCCAATATTAGCACAACATGCATCTAAGGAGTACAACACGTTTTTACTTCATTGAGATATTCTGCGTAGTATGCCACAGCCTTTACTGTATCTTATCTTGGATGCCAATATTAGCACAACATGCATCTAAGGAGTACAACACGTTTTTACTTCATTGAGATATTCTGCGTAGTATGCCACAGCCTTTACTGTATCTTATCTTGGATGCCAATATTAGCACAACATGCATTTAAGCAGTACAACACGTTTTTACTTCATTGAGATATTCTGCGTAGTATGCCACAGCCTTTACTGTATCTTATCTTGGATGCCAATATTAGTACAACATGCATCTAAGGAGTACAACACGTTTTTACTTCATTGAGATATTCTGCGTAGTATGCCACAGCCTTTACTGTATCTTATCTTGGATGCCAATATTAGTACAACATGCATCTAAGGAGTACAACACGTTTTTACTTCATTGAGATATTCTGCGTAGTATGCCACAGCCTTTACTGTATCTTATCTTGGATGCCAATATTAGTACAACATGCATCTAAGGAGTACAACACGTTTTTACTTCATTGAGATATTCTGCGTAGTATGCCACAGCCTTTACTGTATCTTATCTTGGATGCCAATATTAGCACAACATGCATCTAAGGTGTACAACACGTTTTTACTTCATTGAGATATTCTGCGTAGTATGCCACAGCCTTTACTGTATCTTATCTTGGATGCCAATATTAGCACTACATGCATTTAAGGAGTACAACACGTTTTTACTTCATTGAGATATTCTGCGTAGTATGCCACAGCCTTTACTGTATCTTATCTTGGATGCCAATATTAGTACAACATGCATCTAAGGAGTACAACACGTTTTTACTTCATTGAGATATTCTGCGTAGTATGCCACAGCCTTTACTGTATCTTATCTTGGATGCCAATATTAGTACAACATGCATCTAAGGAGTACAACACGTTTTTACTTCATTGAGATATTCTGCGTAGTATGCCACAGCCTTTACTGTATCTTATCTTGGATGCCAATATTAGTACAACATGCATCTAAGAAGTACAACACGTTTTTACTTCATTGAGATATTCTGCGTAGTATGCCACAGCCTTTACTGTATCTTATCTTGGATGCCAATATTAGCACAACATGCATCTAAGGAGTACAACAGGTTTTTACTTCATTGAGATATTCTGCGTAGAATGACACAGCCTTTACTGTATCTTATCTTGGATGCCAATATTAGTACAACGTGCATCTAAGGAGTACAACACGTTTTTACTTCATTGAGATATTCTGCGTAGTATGACACAGCCTTTACTGTATCTTATCTTGGATGCCAATATTAGTACAACATGCATCTAAGGAGTACAACACGTTTTTACTTCATTGAGATATTCTGCGTAGTATGACACAGCCTTTACTGTATCTTATCTTGGATGCCAATATTAGTACAACATGCATCTAAGGAGTACAACACGTTTTTACTTCATTGAGATATTCTGCGTAGTATGACACAGCCTTTACTGTATCTTATCTTGGATGCCAATATTAGCACAACATGCATCTAAGGAGTACAACACGTTTTTACTTCATTGAGATATTCTTCGTAGTATGACACAGCCTTTACTGTATCTTATCTTGGATGCCAATATTAGCACAACATGCATCTAAGGAGTACAACACGTTTTTACTTCATTGAGATATTCTGCGTAGTATGACACAGCCTTTACTGTATCTTATCTTGGATGCCAATATTAGCACAACATGCATCTAAGGAGTACAACACGTTTTTACTTCATTGAGATATTCTGCGTAGTATGCCACAGCCTTTCCTGTATCTTATCTTGGATGCCAATATTAGTACAACATGCATCTAAGGAGTACAACACGTTTTTACTTCATTGAGATATTCTGCGTAGTATGACACAGCCTTTACTGTATCTTATCTTGGATGCCAATATTAGTACAACATGCATCTAAGGAGTACAACACGTTTTTACTTCATTGAGATATTCTGCGTAGTATGACACAGCCTTTACTGTATCTTATCTTGGATGCCAATATTAGCACAACATGCATCTAAGGAGTACAACACGTTTTTACTTCATTGAGATATTCTGCGTAGTATGACACAGCCTTTACTGTATCTTATCTTGGATGCCAATATTAGTACAACATGCATCTAAGGAGTACAACACGTTTTTACTTCATTGAGATATTCTGCGTAGTATGACACAGCCTTTACTGTATCTTATCTTGGATGCCAATATTAGCACAACATGCATCTAAGGAGTACAACACGTTTTTACTTCATTGAGATATTCTGCGTAGTATGACACAGCCTTTACTGTATCTTATCTTGGATGCCAATATTAGCACAACATGCATCTAAGGAGTACAACACGTTTTTACTTCATTGAGATATTCTGCGTAGTATGACACAGCCTTTACTGTATCTTATCTTGGATGCCAATATTAGCACAACATGCATCTAAGGAGTACAACACGTTTTTACTTCATTGAGATATTCTGCGTAGTATGACACAGCCTTTACTGTATCTTATCTTGGATGCCAATATTAGGACAACATGCATCTAAGGAGTACAACACGTTTTTACTTCATTGAGATATTCTGCGTAGTATGACACAGCCTTTACTGTATCTTATCTTGGATGCCAATATTAGTACAACATGCATCTAAGGAGTACAACACGTTTTTACTTCATTGAGATATTCTGCGTAGTATGACACAGCCTTTACTGTATCTTATCTTGGATGCCAATATTAGCACAACATGCATCTAAGGAGTACAACACGTTTTTACTTCATTGAGATATTCTGCGTAGTATGACACAGCCTGTACTGTATCTTATCTTGGATGCCAATATTAGCACAACATGCATCTAAGGAGTACAACACGTTTTTACTTCATTGAGATATTCTGCGTAGTATGACACAGCCTTTACTGTATCTTATCTTGGATGCCAATATTAGTACAACATGCATCTAAGGAGTACAACACGTTTTTACTTCATTGAGATATTCTGCGTAGTATGACACAGCCTTTACTGTATCTTATCTTGGATGCCAATATTAGCACAACATGCATCTAAGGAGTACAACACGTTTTTACTTCATTGAGATATTCTGCGTAGTATGACACAGCCTTTACTGTATCTTATCTTGGATGCCAATATTAGTACAACATGCATCTAAGGTGTACAACACGTTTTTACTTCATTGAGATATTCTGCGTAGTATGACACAGCCTTTACTGTATCTTATCTTGGATGCCAATATTAGTACAACATGCATCTAAGGAGTACAACACGTTTTTACTTCATTGAGATATTCTGCGTAGTATGACACAGCCTTTACTGTATCTTATCTTGGATGCCAATATTAGCACAACATGCATCTAAGGAGTACAACACGTTTTTACTTCATTGAGATATTCTGCGTAGTATGACACAGCCTTTACTGTATCTTATCTTGGATGCCAATATTAGTACAACATGCATCTAAGGTGTACAACACGTTTTTACTTCATTGAGATATTCTGCGTAGTATGACACAGCCTTTACTGTATCTTATCTTGGATGCCAATATTAGTACAACATGCATCTAAGGAGTACAACACGTTTTTACTTCATTGAGATATTCTGCGTAGTATGACACAGCCTTCACTGTATCTTATCTTGGATGCCAATATTAGCACAACATGCATCTAAGGAGTACAACACGTTTTTACTTCATTGAGATATTCTGCGTAGTATGACACAGCCTTTACTGTATCTTATCTTGGATGCCAATATTAGTACAACATGCATCTAAGGAGTACAACACGTTTTTACTTCATTGAGATATTCTGCGTAGTATGACACAACCTTTAACCAAGAGCCCCGCCAAGTTAAAACTAGCTGAGTGGGTAAAGACAATTTTGGTAGGACTTCATGAAATTTTTTAACTTTAATCGCGACAGACACTTTCTTTAAGCTAAAGAAAAGAAGATCCACAGCTTTATATTGGCACCTAACTTTTTCAGCGAGACGATGTATACCGTTTGACTGATAATTTGATTTATAAGAGTGAAAATTCACTCTTAAGTTTCCATAAATTGGATAAAGTAAGCTATTTTAATTATAAAGCATAAAATAAGTAAAAAAAAATCATATTTCAGAAAAAAAAGCATTTCGTACAGTCATTTATAAGCATTTCGCGTAGAAATAAAATTCGGGCTCTAGTGATACGATACCATTTGTTGTGGTCCAGGTTTTAAACAACCGGATTCCATCCACAGCACACATCACAATGCTCTGATGAGAGGGGGGGGGGAGAAAAAAAACGCAGTAAAGACATAGAGTACAGACAAATTCGACTGTTGGATTGGTAGAGCCAATAGCAATAAAATTGTTATACCTCAACATCCCACCTAGGAAAACAAAGCGCTCCCACATAAGATCCTCCACTGTTTGGGACGTTTTTTTTTAATTTACGTCCTCCAACGTTAAGTCGTATCGGTCGATGAAATGATTCTCAAATGAGCCCAGGGTCCATTGAGCTTAGAGTTACCCGACATTCGTCTTTCAAGATAAGGGAAAACCCCTGAAATAACCTCATCCAGGTAACTCACCCTTACCGACATTCGAACTCGGGACCTCTTGAACGTGAGGCAGACATGCTACCATCTACGCTACCGAAGCGGGCCGTTTGGGACTTGTGTAATACTTCGTGAGATATTGCTACATGAGGTCGTGGGTTCACACTCGGTGAAGGACGATACATTTTTCGTAAAATGAACTATCAACACTACCACCACCAAACTGGTTATTGAAAACTTGTCAGCAAGACATATCGTAAGCTACTGTCCCTTACTTTGTAATGACTTTACACACAGCTCACATATAACTGAGTAAGGCAGTTCGTAATCTACCACAACAATACAAAGTAAATACCTGTCACCATCTCTACTGTGTTGTGTTATTTTTCCTGTTGAAGTCTTATCTAATCTCACCTTCTTCTATTACATCTGGCGTTTCCCTAATGCTTTTTAATGTTATCGCATCTAAGCTAAGTGGTAGCGTGTCTGCCTCACGTTCAAGAGGTTCCGAGTTCGAATCTCGGTTAGGGTGAGTTTCCTGGACAAGGTTTTCTCCGGAGTTTTCCCTTATCCTGAAAGAGGAATGTCGGGTAACTATAAGCTCTATGAACCCTGGGTTCATTTGAGCATCATTTCACGCATTTCATTCATCATCCGATATGACAACGTTGGAGGATGTAAATTCCAAAAACAAAAACCAAGCGCATCTAATCTATTACCTTGAATGTAACGAGTAGCAAATTGCTTCATATTCCAGAACATTTACAATAGGTAACTATTGTTAATTTAGTCCTGCGTTAAGATTTAACTGCATCGTGAAACAACAGAATTACCTTCCTTCGTTTATTTCCCGTTTCCTTGGGTTAGAAAACTACTCTCTAAAGGCAAACAGATAAACTTAACCCGCTTTTGCCCATCTGTCACAATGTTATTCCTCAACTACTTGAACACCGCACCACTGTGTTCAAATAAGGAGACTTAACATTCAGAGTCACAAAGGGCTAAGCCAAGTGACGAAAATTTTTTCACAACCCTCTTCATATTGTACGGGAATGAAAGCAAAGGGTTACATGTCGAGCGACGGTCCTGTCACTGTACGTGGTCGGGGACTAGTCGAACAATCGACCGAATCACTCACTCACGTACAACAGGATGCATCGTCATTTTAGCAGAAACCCAACTAGTTTCGATGCTGACTGAAACAAGAGTGGACACAGCTGATTGAAAGGAAGCATTGTAGATGAAACTTAAACTTACATTTACAAGAGAAAATTCATATTATTCCTAAAGAGAACAAACTAAATGTTTCACACGTTTACTTGGTGACTTCCACATAAATATGCTAAGGGGAATACTGGTTTTCACCTAGGGCCACAAAATGATTACCAGTGTTTAGTAATCTTTACTTATGAAATCCTTCGAGGGTAAAAATCCATATTATAACTTTCTAAGGATGGAAAATAAACCCGGTTTTACCATGCCGAAATTATGGTACGTAAAAATTCCTAAGGGCTATTAAAGGGGTCTCTGGGCAGAATGAAATAGTTTTTCACATCCAATATATAATAAGACCCTGGAAACCATAGCGTAAAAGTACATACATGAAATTCAATACGAAATACTAAATTCACAATGGGAAATTAATAATTTTCTTAATGATTTGAGGGCAGTGATTTTCTTCGTTGATTTTCATCTTAAGGTATACATCATTAACAAAAAGTATTTAAGATCGGAGGCTGACATTTTTTGTACATTTGTATTGTACAGAATACTACATGTGAAGTAAAAGCTTTTTAAGTTAAATTGTGTATTTTGGTATTTCTGTTGTAATTATTTTAACTAAGATAAAATGCTAGCTACACACTTCCAATTTCAGAACAGTATTGGAGAATATAATAAAAATAATTAACTTTGTATAATATACTTTATATTTTATTATAATAATCAGTGATGGTTGTGGCGATATTCCACCACTCGCAGCAGATAGGATGCACATAGACTGTTTGGAAGATCCAGGTCGAGATTTGTTTAAATAAGGGTCATGAGATCTGTTCTCAGGTGTGGACTTTTGGTGACAAAAGTAAAACTTTATATGACTCCGATTTCGTAATATATTATTTAATTGTATGATATGGATTACAATTCACTCGAACTTTCTTTCTTAATCAGTCACTGTAGATTACCTTCAACACATCGATAAATCCTTATTTTCAAGTTAATATAATTTCTATTAATTACTTAAAATTCCTCTTCTATACGTCCACTCATTACTATTACGAATATCGAATAACTCTTTTTGAAGGTTATTAATTTTCCATTGGCTGGCCCCGTAGCTCAGTCGGTAGAGCACCTGCCTACCGTGCTAGGGGTCCCGGGTTCGATTCCCGGCGGTGGGGCTGGGGATTTTTCTCCGACCAAGATAATTCCCCATCTTCCCCAAAGTCTGGAAGTATGAATGAAAGTATGAATGAAAGTGTGAATGTGTGCGTGATGTAATGATAAATAAACCCAAAGATAATGAGTTAACACCTTCAGTATGTTCCAAAGGAGAACGGCCGCCGATATGACCATCGTCATGAAATAAGACTGAAGAACATATGTCTATCTCAAGATTATTGATTTTCAGTAACTATCGTTATTCCTCTATTAATTTTGTGATTGGCCGATTTACTGCTACGTCATCACAATACGTAATACAATTATTACTACGGCCAATCAAAATAACACATATATTTGTTCTTAATATTGTCATTACATGGCCTACTAAGTCATATCAGAAAACAATATCCATATAAAAAATTCTAACTGAAACATATCGTTACATGGTTTAGTTTGTTGTTCCTAGGTAACAAAAATTAATGAATGAATTCCAGTATTTCCTGTAAGTGGAACATGGGGCCTACTGAACGGCACAACCTCGAGGCCCATAGGCAACTGGTTAAGGATTTTTTTTTGGGTAATTTAAGTCATATCAGACGATGAATGGAATGGGTGAAATGATGCTCAGATGAGCCCAGGGTCCATAGAGCTTAGAGTTACCCGGGATTTGCCTTTCACGATAAGGAAAAACCCTGGAAAAAGCCTTATCCAGGTTACTCACCCAGACCGAGATTCGAACTCGGGACCTCTTGAGCGTGAGGCAGACATGCTACCACCACGCTACCGAGGCGGGCAACGGGTTGTGAATCAGAGGTTTCCGGATCAGAGATTCCGGGATGAGTGATCAGCCCGACGCCGATGTAACAAAACTTTCCTAGAGTTTTCTGGAGATATATTAATAGTTGTATCTTGGATTGCTTTCAAAGTATTTCCTGAAGGATCATGAAAATTATTCGCTTATTTTCATTTTAAATTCGTATTTGCATCCAAAATTGCAGTATATAAGAACAATATTTGTTGATTTATCGTGTCTTTTGTTTTCTAAAGCTCACATCACCATATCTCTGAAACGTATCGTTTCTAAAATAAATAAATATCTTTATGTGTACTGAATATGATAAATGTACAAAAAATCTCTGACGTAAATAAAATTGTGTATTTAATTTGCTACAACTCTCGTTGCTAAACCTCTGTTTTGGTAACTATTTTCTAAATAATTATTTTGAAAAAATAAGTGAAACTGAAATAACGCATTTCCATTTCGAGTTTGCATGTTTTTAATTAATTTTCAGACTTGGGCACAAACGTTATAGGGATATGAATTTCATATCGATTTAAATTGTAGAAGCTAATAAGCATGTGGATAAACTTTTGTGGCTCTGGACTAAAACCAATTCCCTTTAAAGATACAGCATATTTATGTAGGGAAATTACCAAAAACAATTTCTAGTGCTCTTAAGGAAAATATGACCAATACCTGGTCAGCGTTTTGCTTAGTACTGGAGTCAGCTGTCAGATTTTTAACTTATTCATCGTTCTGTCTGATGCAACAAGCCTATTAACTGCATAAGCAACTTACAAGGGGATGATTAACACGTAATGAGTTTGAGTTTATCACTTCTTAAGCAATCCTAATCTCACATGGGTAAAACAATAAGAGAGACACATCTCTAATATGAAGAGGATATAAGAATGAGATCCATATTTCGAGTGTTGCAAGTTCCTTCAAAGAGCCGGACCATAGTTAACTTCTTGCTATGATCTATAATCTCTGTTTAAAGATCAATGACTACTTTGAACTCACTGTGTAAGTATGCCACATTAGGTTCCGTTTTGGCAGATAGAATGTTTTATGTCATATCACATACTGGGCTAAAGCTGCAATATTTTCGAAACTCTATTAGCTAATCTTAGAACACACTGAAGAAACAAAGAGTAAAGAAAAAAATTGATGTGTTACATTTTTATATTTTTGCAACTCTGTCTATTATTAGTAGGTATACAAATCGTTCTTAGGAAAGTTTGTTTTCTATCTATTCCATTTTGATAGAAACAACTACACAAACATTTCGTTAAGATACAAATATTTGAGTGGTTGAAAAATTCTTAAGAACAGGACACTCTATGATGTCCTTAAAATTTCACAGATGCTATTTCGTGTAATCATGAGGTAACGAAAGTTTACAGGATTTTAAAAGAAAATCGAAACATTAATAACTTCAGTATTCTCGAAAGTCATTTGTCCCATCATAAAACTTTTATTTGAAACAAATTATGCATTTTAAGGAGATCTAGAAGTTTTGGGCAATATATCGCCTAACATTTATCACTTTTACAAGATTATTAAACCTTTCTTCTGAATGAACAGACTTCTCAGGTTATTCACAAAATATTTAAGAATGCACATTTTCAATTAAATATCTTTAATATGACACTTTAATCAAAGTCTTTGAACCTATCTTTACAGAACAAAAACTGTTGAGAAATGTTCTATGTGAAGGTTAGTTCAGTGTGGGGGATTTCCTAGAAAAATTTTCATGTCATATATTTGTAAAATACTGAATCTAAAAAATAAGTTTTTTATTTATTCGCTTTTGGGCTTTGAGTTATACTGTACACAAACAGGCAGACAGGCAAGTACACATGTAGACCTTTTTATAAATATATTTTTTCTTGTATTCATGGCAACTCGAAATATACATTTTCAGTGAAATCTCTGTAGAAAAATTTTGAGTGGATTGCCATACCTCCTTTGCCTGCTATGGTACGTGGTAGGAAAAGTAAAAACAGATCTTGTATAACAGTCACACGAATTTCTATATCCAATATTTTGATAGCTATATTAAGAAGTACTCAATAAACTAGTGGCTATATACATTTTGTACACTGAAATAACACTGGATAGTTTACAAACCTTAGCTAAGACATTACGTACTGTTAGCATGAGTTCATTAGAGGCAAATAAAATACTAAAAAGTGAACAACTATATGGAGTATTATTGATAACCTTCTAATCTAAATTTTTCTTAAATATATTAAATGTTATGCATGTCTTGTTGGGAACTGTGGAAGTTCAGTACTTTGCACATTTAAAACGTTTATGCCAACAAATATGTTAATGCCATTTTTCTTTAATGGCTAACCACACTTACTTTTCGAAATGTTTGAACCTTATCTTCAATTCTGTACAAGATGTTTTTGAGATTTAAAGCTTAAATTATCATCATAATCATCATATCATTATTATATTTCTAAGCCCATCTTTAATTAATAAAACAATATCGGCTACTTTAGACTTTAAAATGTCTCGTACTTCCATGCTTGTAATTTGTATGCATTGTATTAGACCAATATTGATATGGTTCCTATAAATTTGTTTTGACACATACTCCGTCTCATATTTGTTTCCCAGAATCTATGAATGTCTCACAACAATCCTAATTAAATTTTCACAGTCGAGAATAGACACCGTCAAGGTTGCTTAACTTGCCATATAGTACGAGTAATAGTAATAATAATAATAATAATAATAATAATAATAATAATAATAATAATAATAATAATAATAATAATAATAATAATAATAATAATAATAATAATAATAATAATAATAATAATAATAATAATAATAATAATAATAATAATAATAATAATAATAATAATAATAATAATAATAATAATAATAATAATAATAATAATAATAATAATAATAATAATAATAATAATAATAATAATAATAATAATAATAATAATAATAATAATAATAATAATAATAATAATAATAATAATAATAATAATAATAATAATAATAATAATAATAATAATGAAATCACCTTTAAAACAAAGACATGAGGTAATGAAGTTGAATTGATAAGCCATTCCCTATTTCAGACGTACATTACGGAGAACCCTATACTACTGGCCCTTTCCCTCGGTGAATTGTAAAACCTGTGGACGAGCGACATTTCTATTTAAAAGCCGAGATGTTGACGTGAATAGCTTTCTGTAAAGAACACCGCAGCCTTCACATTTCTATGCCTGATAAAAAATAATATAAAAAACTTGATGCATCAAGTGTAAAATATTTTGGGATTCCCTTCTCACAATGCTTCTTCGGACAGAAGTAATAGGCTTAATGCCCTACACCCCAACCCCTACTCTAAAGAGCCACCCTCAATCTCTCGTGATCCTGTACCTCTCTTCTTCACATGGACTTGTTTCTGTCCATATTTTGACAAAGCGGCTAAAAATGTAAGCCGTATATTTATTCAAGGTTTCTTGAGAGAAACAAGCGGCTAACGTTCAAACAATAAAGATCAGAAATACTGTCCGCTTATCATTTGTCAAACCTATTTTATGTTACAGAAATCTTAGTATGAACCTAATTTGTGATCATAGTATACATATAAGCCTCGCTGAACGATTGTTCAAGACTATAGAGAACTTGCTTGTGAGAACACATTTCCAATAATTGTTTTTCTTAAAAAAATTACTTATGAAACAGCATCTATATTATTTACCTTTCTGTTACTTTATACTTCTCTATAAGTTATTTTGAACGAAGAAATGGCAATATATACATATATAAATAATTACCTATGCATATTGTCATTTATGTTACCATAAGAAAAGCCAGCTTATCGTGGAAAACAATCTTGAACCAAATCGGAATTGAAGAGTGGAATTCCAAAAGGAATATGTACCTAGAAGTGATATGTTCTGCAATTGTATTGTTTTATTGTGATCTTATTTTTCTGATTTACTCTAAAATGCTTCAAATGTAATATTTTATTACATTATTATTAATAATATTAGTAATATTTTTGATAATCATGGGGACTTGAATGCAAGGGTAGGCAATATTCCCATACCAAATGTGATTGTAAATAATGGGGAGAGCACTGTGAATGAAAATGGCGAAATATTAAGCGATTTCACCACATATAATATATTAAAAGTCACAAATACATTCTTTCGAAAAAAAAAAAAAACATTCACAAATATACATGGAGTAGTCGAGAATATAAGGTCATTGATAGACTACACAATAGTCAACGAGAAATTATGCTCACAGGTTCAAGATGTAACAGTTCACAGAGGCAGCGATATATATATATATATATATATATATATATATATATATATATATATATATATATATATATATTGAGACCACTATTTAGTAATATCTAAAATAAAAATGCTAGCAAGATGGAAACAATTGAAAATGAATCAGAAAAAATGAGGAAGTGTATAAAGTTTATCTATTGCAAAATGAAAGCATAAGAACACTATACGAAAGCAGGATGGTAAGAAATATTCTAGAATTGCCAACAGAGGAAGATATAAATTTGGAATGGGAAAATATATAAAAAGTAATTAACAAAACAGCAAATGAAGTACTTGGGAAAAAGAGGAAGTTAAGAAACAGGAGAGTTCTAAGAATTTGGAATACAGAAATTAAGAACGCAATACAAAATAAGAGTCAAGCCTATAGAACATATTTACAAATGAAAATAAATCAATAATATGAGATATACAAGGAGAAAAGAAAAGAAGCTAAAGAGTGACACGACAAGCACATGAAGAATTATGGAATAAATTTATAAGTGAGGTAGAGCATGACATACATGGGGGAAAAACAGTAGGATATAGACTAATTAAGCGTTTAAATAAAAACGAAAAAGATGTAGCAAGATTAAATATAATATCTGAAGATAAATGGATAGAGCACCACACTAAACTGTATTTTAATAATGCAGAAAATGGTTTAGAAGAAAACATCTCAAAATAAGAAGCAAAGCAACAAGAAGTAGATCCAATAACCCTTGCAGAATTAGACGATGTATTGAACACCATAAAAAATCAAAAGGCACCAGGAATAGATGGCATGAATGGAGAACTTATAAAATACAGTGGAATAATGTGTAAATTAAGAATACTACATTTAATTAATAATTGTTGGCAAAAATGTAAAATACATGAATCATGGTCAATAGCTCTAATTAAAAATGTATTATAAAGGAGATTGCAAAAACTGTGGAAATTTTAGAGGGATAAGTTTAATGAACACAAGTTACAAAATATATACTAAAATAATAAATAATAGACTGAAAACTATTACAGAATGCCTTAAAGGAGAAGAGCAGAGAGGATTCAGCAAAGGCCGACCCTGTGCAGATAATGTATTTGTCCTTAATCAAATAATTGAACAACGAAGGCAAAATAATTTGGAAACACATATCGTATTCATTGACATGGAAAAGGCTATTGATATAATAAATAGATCAAAACTGTGGCAAATATTAGAAAGTAAGGGTTACCCACCACATATTATATTAATGCAATAAAAGGCATATACTCAAATACAACTTTAAGAATTGATACTGGGGATAGGTTAACAGAACAAATTTATACCAATACTGGACTAAGACAAGGGTGCAGCTTATCACCTACTCTTTTTAATATATATATATATATATATATATATATATATATGGACGATATTTTAAATGAATGGAAGATTTTAGTAGACCCAGGAATCAAATTAAAAGAAAATATTTATATTAATAACCTACTGTTTGCGGATGACCAAATATTGATTCATCGGGATGAAAATCAACTGCAAAGTCAATGTATATTCTAAATAACATGGCACAAAAGTATAATTTTAAAATATCAGAAGAAAAACAAAAATAATGGCATTTAAAGGAAATTATAATGTAAGATCAAAAATTGATTTAGAAAATACGATTTTAGAACAAATATCGAGATTTAAATATTTAGGATGTAACATAAGTTTTAGAAACAATGCTGATATAGAAGAAAAAGTAAACAAATTCCGAGCAATATGTGGGACAATCCAAAGAACTTTTAAAAACAGAGTGAGAAAGGATGCAAAAATAAAAATGTATAAGGTAATGGCTATTCCAGCTTTACTATATGGAAGCGAAACCTGGGTGCCAACACAAAAGGATTTAAATAAAATACAGACTGCAGAAATGAAATTTTTAAGAAGTGTTAAAAGTTGTACAATATTGGAAAAAATAACAAATGAGGATATTAGAAAGGAATTAGAAATCGAACTAATCCATGACAAAATATCAGAACGAAGGCAACAATGGCATGAACATATATTAAGAATGGAGGATGGAAGATATCCAAATGCAGTATTCAACTATAATCCAAAAGGAAGAAGAGACAAAGGACGACCGAGGAAACGCTGGAGAGATCTATGAAGCCGGAACGGGTGATATGCCCAAATCATGGAGTGAAGAAGAAGATGTAATATTTTCAGTTCAAAGCAGGTATACGAAGCCATACAAACCTTAAGCACTCTGACGAAATATTACACAATGTATGTTGCATAACCATTTGCTTACTTTTGTTAAACTAAGGCGTGCTTCTCAGATTAGTAATTATAGAGTATTTGAAAGAGAGATGAGGACACAATGCAAATTATAGCATTACTTAAATGAAATGCACAAACCCAATAGTCTGTACTATTCTGAACTGTCATATCAACAGTTAACTCAATTTGCGTCTAATATAGATGAATATTATTATTTATTTACTGTAAGAGTAAATTTCAAAGAAGCACGTAGCTGAAATTAGCTAGTACATTGCGTGGCGAGATTTAACACTCCCATATTGTTCCACAGTATAGTTCCGCTGATTATTAAACTTCTCGTTTTATCTGCTTTCAGTAAATCATTAATAACATAATGTAATATACTGTGATAATGTACCTTATACGCAGAGGCAAGATTTTGTGGTGAGAATTATTTATATAATCCGCATTAATAATTTGAATTGGTGGAATTTTGTGTGTCTTTTACCATAAATTCGCATTAATTTCGTGCAAATTTTTGGGCAAGAATTAATGAGTAATGCCATGGCTGAAATGAAAAGTAACAGGCAAATAGAGTAGCACAACTGCTAAAACCCCGTTTTTTTTCAAATTAAAGTATTTTATTTGAAATAAGCAGACAGTAGGTAACATGAACAAAATCAAATATCACATATCAGACATCGCCAAACTGCAGCATACAGCAAGTTGTGATATTTTCGCTTTTCATACTTGTTCTTTTGTCTGTTACAACTAAGTTACTGTCAGCGTTTGACATCGGCAACCAAATACATTGAAAGGACTTTTCACAGAAATTACGGTAAAAATCAGCTTTTGCCTTCAATGTTAAGAATGCTGTTACTACATCTAATCTGTTATCGTTACCACCATGGCTTTGCTGTTCAACAATGTCACAAAGCTCTTTGTAACAAAGAAGAACATCAGAAGCACAAGTAATACCACTGGTTTTAAATGCATTTAGTTGTTTAAATGCTATCATAACATGATTTAAATCTTCATTTAGTAACTAATCTAGAATGATCTAATATCATCAGCTTCTTTTGCCATAATGGGGTTCAATTTAGACAGTCATACGGCAGCAACCTTTTAGATTTTTTTCTACTGCTTCACTAACACTGAGATCCATGATATGATCTACAAATGCACTTACTCTGTTTCCAAAGTGACCACTCTCTAATATTTAACATTTGGCTATCAGCGAGTCAATTCGGGATAAAACAAGATGAGCTACAGGTGTTTGTTTAGATTGAAATTCTAATATTGGATCTGTTATTGTTTTACAATATTCAGAAACAAATGTTGCTTGTACCTTTACAATATTGCAGCACTTGACATCGCAAAAATGATCATTGAACAGGAACTGAAAGCTTTTCCTTTAAAAAAAAAATGACAATTGCATCAAAATAGCTGGCAATGTAAACTACTGAATTAAACCAGCTAGACGAGCGTGTTAGTACAGACAATGAAAACAGTTTTAGCTTCTAAATCTGGGTGGTTTTTAGTGAGGTATTGTTTGTATTCACACATTCTTAAGCTCTGAGAGACAATATTTTCATGTAAATGTACGAGGGCTGTTCACTAAAGAATGACCATAATTTTTTTACGGTCATAATTTTTCGCACTAAAGTTCAATCTTATTATATTCTGCTAGCTTAATGTGAAACAAACACGCCGTAGTAGTTTCATTGTTGGTACTACTGATTCCCGCCCTAGAGAACCAGGCAGCTTCAGACATGTTCAGTATCGCCTACTGCTGTAATGGAAGTAACATGCGAGGTTCAATATGTGGCTTTGAAATCCACACATTGGTGACAGAAACATTACACATGAGACGTGTTTGTGCGCGATGGGTTCCAAGACCTTTGATTCCAGAACAAAAGGACATTTGCATGCAGGTTTGCATGCAGTTAAAGTTGATGTTAGAGGAAGATCCGGCGATTCTTTCGCACGTAATCACTGCTGATGAAACTTGGCTACATCATTTTGATTCTGAGAGCAAACAACAGAGCTCAGAGTGGGAATCTCCTTCATCACCAACCCTCCAGAAAGCAAATGTGGTTACTTCTGCTGGGAAAGTTATGGGCATCTCATTCTTTGATATTCGTGGAATGGTTTATCAGCATGTTGTACCTCCACACACATCAGTAACTGGAAAAAACTACAGGGATATCCTGAAAACATTGCAAGTCCATATCAGGCGCAAAAGACCACATTTTCGTGAAGCAGGCTGGATGCTGCACCACGATAATGAGCGCCGCATATTGCCAATGTTGTTGCTGAATATCTTGCAAATATCAACGTAAAGTGCATCCTTCACCGTCCGTATAGTCCGGATTTAGCCCCATGTGACTTTTTTCTGTTCCCTAACTTGAAGAAACGCCTTCGTGGGAGGCATTATCTGTCATCAGAAGCAGTGGTGAAGGCTGCAGAGGCGATCTTGAAGGATCTCTCAAAAATGGTTTCTAGCATGTCTCTGAAGACTGACGGAAACGCTGGGAGAAGTGTATCGCATTCAGGGGAGACTATTTTGAGAGGGACCATCAAAATTATGAGGATGAGTAAATTTACGTTGTCAAAAAAAAAGTGGACATTCTTTATTGAACAGCCCTCGTAATATCTGAGAGTAGCGTCCAAGAAGATCAATCTTCTCAGTACCTTTAGTCAGCATAATAGGAATCTTTAGCTGTGCACGGTGTGCTATCCAAAAAATATTTCCAGTTGGCATACGACAGTGCTCAGTATCACAGACCAGCCCGGAGATGTGGTGTCAGTTTACTGTTGCATCGCTTACCTGTTATTTCAGTGCGCATTATGATGTCACTGTATTGACTTTGTTAAGTGTTAAATTTTATCTTGCTTTCCTTAAGTTTATAAACATTTTTTCACATAGCTTAATGCTATGAAGCCATGAATGTAAAATTCAAGTTATATTTATGTAATTTGTAATAAATGTAAATGTTTTATGCAGACTAAAATTAATAAAATTTTCTCCTTTATTGCTAAACAATATATTATTCTTGAAAAAAAGGAAATATTCGCGAAAATTCAGGAAAAAAAATAGATAGAAATTAAAACTTTTGCGTCTGCTTATATGTTATCGCTAATCGTAGAAAACTGAGTTTCTTTATTTTGAGCACTACGTGGTCAACCGTTGCTGATGTTTTACGTTCTTTGCAGCTTTCATCACTTAATTATAGAAATGCTTATTATGCGTTTCAAATGGGAAGAGTTCTGGAGTCCAGCTAATCAGATGCCATATCACACTCAGCGTTGCCAGAGTGTTACCCCACTCCTTTTATATTTCCCTTTCTCTCTCACACACTCATACAATATGCAGGTCTGCTTGGCGCAGACGTAAGGGTAAGCAAATTATATTTTACAAACTTTTACAATGATACAGTTGCCAAAATCAAAATTGGAAAAAGCATTTTCGCAAATTATGTATATTTTAAAATACTATAACTATAATTATAGTTTATGAATTACCTGTTTTCCTATTCCAGTGGAAGTGCCAGTGGCTCATCCATATCGCTGTCAATGTCACTTCCGTTAAGAGACAATTCGTCATTGTCAATGTCTTCATCGTCTGAGTCTTGCAAATTTATGATTATAGGTTCCAAAATCTCGTCACGTGCTATCTGTTTCTTAAAATAGTCTTCTTGAAAGTTTTCTGCATGCTTCACGCAGTTTTCCAGTCTTGTTGTGTTACCTTGTCAGTTTCTTCGCAAACAAGTCGTTTAACGTCCGTTAATTTAAAAGTATTATTTCTGGTTGCAATCCCCCTTTTTATTTGAGCCCACACCAACTCTGTTGGATTATATTGGCAGTGGTAAGGTGGGAGCCGTATTACCTCATGTACCGTTTCAATTGCAAGTTGATACAGCTCATACGCATTTTCCGTGTTTTAAACGGAAGTACTCTTTGTAATAACTCATTTTTAGTTTCTGTTTCCGAAAATTTTTCGAAGAACGTGTACACTTTAAAAATAATACTTCGAGCCTGACTTTGCAATAAATGCCTTTTGGACTCGCAACTAAATTCACTGCAAGAAGCCATTGCACTATTTAACTCTTACTCTACTGTTGTGTAAAGAAAAACTGAATGATATTGATCTGAACTCTCCAGAGTAAATAAACACTTCTTATCCAGCATTCATTCGTTCATAAACCTAAGCATACAGCATTCCACAGGCTAACAGGAAATGAAGTGTTCGCTCTTTCTCGAATTTTACATCTTGACTTATTCACAGTAATTCTTTTATCACGTCATGCAGAAGTTTAAATTTCAGTTCTGAGTAATGAAATGTATACGTACATACATACACACCAAGCACTTTGAACTCTCTAGAGTAAATAGAGATTACGAACCATTCATAAACAAAGATGTAATGTGACCAGACACGTTCTGCCAGGGCAGCAGGAAGTTTATTGTGTCCTCTCGCTCGAATTGGCTTATTCAAAGTAATTCCTTTATCACGTCATGTCAAACATTTAGGTTTCAGTTCTGAGTAATTACAAATATACGTACACGCAAACATGCCAACCAATATTGATATTCATACAGTGCTTACGTCACGATTTATTGTTATAATACAGATAATAGTGGTTTATTTATTTGTATCAGAAAAACTATTTGAGTTAAAAATATGGGGTTTTCGTAATTATGTTAGAAACATTACTCTCTAACTTCCACATGGATCAGTTTCGTCAAAACCTGAATTTTTGTCTTAGCGCGAATAGTATTTCATACAGATTGATTAGGTTGGCGCTTCTCACACACCCGTTAGAGGGAATGTAATACGACAACACCGCAGGACTCCGATTGGTTGCGTACCTACTAGCGCTCAAGGACAAACACCTTCCCATTTGAAACACGTAGGAGTAATTTTTCTTATAATGTGATACATGTTATTACTGCAAAAACAATGAATTTCAGATGTTCAACAATGCACTGATGTTGATGTTACAACAGAGATAGCACGTGACGGCATTACTGTTTACATGCGCACGTGCATATGTTATGTTAAATGGCATACTAGAGGAAGAGCTCAGTGCGGAATACAGAGGAATACTTCACTTTATATTAAGAATAAAGTAAATCACGGTTGAGGCTAAGATACGGTCGTATTTTTATTTTGATGTCTAGACACAATTCTCTGATAAAAATCTACCACAGATTATGGACTGAATCATTTTCAAACAGTTCAAGTTTGTTGATAATATAAAGGCAGCCTAATTGTTAGAAAATATTTATTTTCAAGAATTCGCAACGAACAGCTATTGTGCCGTGAGAGTAGTCGGCAACAAGTAGCGCCATTTTGTAAATGCGGTTCTATTCAGACACAATTATCAACCCCTTGTCGGCGAAACTCAAGATGGCGGGAAGAAAGGGTCAGAATAAGGCTGATGAGTTATAATACCTTCGCACAGTTTCGCTTCAGGTCGGGATCCTAATCAAAAAATCATTAATCATCACCACCGCTCCAGCAATGAAATTTAAATATCTGTTACAAAGATGTGATATGAAATTGTAACGGGGCGAGGGTCGTTTGGCCAGCTCCTCGACTCTTTTGTAATGCAACTCGTCCTGTTCTAGCAACCCCTGCTCCATTTTGCTTCACGAAACATGACACTTGCCCTTAACAAGCTGAACCCTCTCCAAGTTTTTGTGGCTCATCCTGCCCCTCGCTTAAGGTCCTAAAACCGTTCAATTGACGTAGTTTTTATGCGCAGGTGAGGGAACATTGGGCCATTAGCGAGTGAAAGATATGGCTAACAAGAAACCGTCTATCCCATCAAATTCACACGTTACTTTGTGGTTAAACATGAAAAAAGATCTTGTATCTACACCGCTCATTTGTAAGGGACCCCTGCTCAAAGTAAAACGTTAATATTTTACTTAAATTATATTCATGGAGGTATCAATATTAACATAACCATTTAATTTTCTATTTATTGAGTATACAATTCAGAAAATGCTATACGTAAAGGCCACAGATGAAATGTAGGTAATTCTGCATTTCGTTGCAGCTATTTACTGTAGTAACTAAAACAGAAGTAGAGTGTATTTACGTAAGTAAACTTTTCATAACTATTTTGCGTGTATACTATGACTTTGTGGGCTTGTAGAATTAAAAGTCCAAATTGCAGAAATTCGAAATTGTTCTTTATTTCCGTAGAAATACACTCTGTTCAATCCTTACGTAACAGCATTACGTCACATACACAATCACAGTCTACCAAGGTCGATGGCCACAGCTAACACCTGTTTACAACATCAGCTCTCGTTACAACACTTTACAACTGTTTACTACTCCTGTTTACTACTCCTGACTCTTTACTACTCCCCGTTGGCGTGTCACAATCTCTTATGTACCTCACTGATATCACTAGATATTTCTGGAATAAACAAGAAATCGAATGTTCTGTCACTAGACGAAACCCGAACCTTCCAGAAGCGTAACTTTATCTGTGTTGGCCAGCCTTTTATCTCCTCGCTATCTTTATTTGTCGGCTCTTTGTGTACACAAGCCGCGTTATCGTAGATAATGGGTTCACGACAATACATACTCATTTAGCATATGGTATAATTGTATGGGGACATAATCCCAACACCAAATACTGATTCTACAAAAGAAAGCAGTAAGGTAAACATGCAATGAAAAATATAGAACTCACTGTAAACTTCTATTTAGGAAACTGAATATTATGACAGTTATATCGTTATTTATCTTACATTGTCTATTATATGTTAAAAATAATATTGAAACGTTTCCTTTAAATAATATTAATCACCAATATGAGATCAGAGGTGGATTTGATCTCAGGTTAGACTTATGTAGAAATAACACAACCAAAACTAGTTTTAATGAAATTGAAAAAAAAAAATATATAATGCATTTCCAAATGGCATTAAGATTTTGAATAAAGAAAGGATTTAACTTAAGGTGAAAGAATTGTTGATTTATTTTAGTTTGTATAATGTAGAATATTATTTTGTTGAGATAAAAATGGTATAATATTTAATATATGAGATAGTACATCATTATTAGTTAATTAATTTTAAATTTTAACTATATTCTGAGTTACTTATGTATGTGAATTTAATATATTGACTTCTATGCATTGTAATGATGTCTCAGTAATAATAAAATTACAATTAGATACATATATGCAAATATATAGTTTATTTTGTTTACTTTCAAGCCATGACAATTTTTGTGATATAGGATTGCTTTCTTTGTGGAAGATAAAAAGCACATTTAAGAGAACAGATTATTAATTATTTATTAATCATTATTTATTGTTATTAAAATTTGTAAGTTACGTCTGGCTTTTTTGCATGTACATTACAAATAGCAGCTGTAGCACAGAAATTAAGAAAATTTTATGCCCTAAATATAAGTTGTTTATTTGTATCTGCTTCCTTGCTGTTATGCTTCACCAAAAATAATATATTCATTCCATTCGAGCAAAAATTCATAGCTTAATATCAAAAGTAGCTCCATACTTATTTTAAAAATTTGTTTCATATGTGTGTGTGTGTGTGTGTGTGTGTGTGTGTGTGTGTGTGTGTGTGTGTGTGTGTGTGTGTGTGTGTGTATGTGTTATTTTGTCTCCTGAAAACAGAAGAGTACAAAAATATTTTAGTGCTATTTATACCAGCAGTTTTTAATAAAGTAAGGCAATATTTACAGAGAGTTTGGGAAGTAATTTTTGTTTTGCTTTCCCCGAAGTAATTTTTAGCTTTTGGATTAGGATATCTTCAGTTTGAGGCAAAGGTGTTGATAACCATTCCACACTAAGCATGCAATCAAACGTAAACACCCACTAAAACAATGCACCTTTGAAAATTCATCCAAAATGTATGAATGTTACCTTTTAAATTTTCTCAGTTTTAGATAGTTTAACGTTTATAGGATCATATTCCATTTTGATTTTGTTTTATTGCTATTTAAACCGGTAATGAGGTGAGGAGGTCGGAGTATTAGGCAATGCCTCTATAGGGCACTAAATGCACTAATTTTTATCCAACAGTTGACGGTTTAAACACAGTAATAACATTGTAAGCAGTGTTTGCATTATACCAATAATAATGTAATTTAATATATCTCAAATCAACATTTCACTTACAGAGGAAATATATTCACAAAATCATTTCTATATACCAACCTTTAGCTTTCACTGAACCGTTGAGCAACTCAAAAAGTAAAGGAGCACTTGTACTCTGTGATTTCATGAAAATATTTTATATCAAAGAAGATCTGGGAGCTGCTGCTACTTCAGCCATAAGCCAATTTAATATTCGATGTAAAACAATAGAGAAACTAAAAGGAAATGCGTCTATTGTAAGAGAATCAATTTCATGAGAATAAAGCACTAAAAGGCTAATAAAAAATCTTACCTTACTCTTAACGTTTCAAAGTCTCTTTAAACTATTAAAAATTCAGACACAATGATAGCTATTACCAAAATCATATCAAGAACATAGGCACTATTCATATACGTATTTTATAGATATCTGCACCTTTCTAGGAGTAAACTTTAATTTATCTATGATTTAGCAATTAATGAAGTTCATTAAAACTATTAATAGTAAATTATAGCTAGAGCTTTTATTCATGAGCCAGTGGTTCAAGCATATGGTATTTATCATACAGATTATGTGTGTTCATTCACATAATGTTCTGTATTCATTATATATGCTTTACTTTCTCGACCGAGTATCTAACAGTTAGAGTAAAAACATTGCATGGAGTCTAAGAATTCGATATGTAGGTGCTATCAGAAATACCACTTTTGTATCCTAGGAATAAAAAATCATGTTTGCGTGTGTTTGTGTAATAACTTGGTGGCTAAGTTCAGTGTCTGCCAAAGAAAGGACAGGGAGATTTGCAAGACAATCTCGCTGCTCTAAACTACCCTTATCATGGTCATTTTTTATTTTTCAAAGCTTACGTAACCGTTTAGACTTTTACGCGCTTAAAAATGTATATCTTAAATTTACTAGGAGACCCCTTTGGAAATATTTTTATAAAATATTTAAAATTGGTAGACTTTAAGAGATCGATAAAAACCGTTTGGTCAAAAATGTGTTGCCATCAGACATTTTGGAGTTTGTTTCTCGCTATGTCATGGAGAGGTAATTGGTTTAGAGAGGATTTACATCGTAATATTGAAGAAGAAGTATTTATTTAATAACCAAAACGGATTCTCTGTAGATTAGCAATTATTTAATCGCATAGCAAATTAAAAATGGAGAGAGCTTCAGAAGTCACTTACACAAAATTCAAAATACCTGTATTTTATTACTTGTCAAAGTATGCCAAATATACAGCATTTTAGCCACATAAAAGTCGCCCGAACAGGTTTATTAGAAAATGGAAAATGACGTTAAATTTTCCCATCTAAAGGAACTCTTCTGGAAGGATATTTTCTTAAAAATTCGTGTCATAGTGTAATAAAATATTCAATTTAAACGCCAAGTTGGCGGATATTAGCCACATTTTGTTTTTTACTTATATTGTACACACACACACACACACACACACACACACACACACACACACACACACACACACACACACACACACACACACACACACGGACTTGTGTATCAAAATATGTATGATAGAATCTCGATATTGTTATGGGTTCGTAGAATTAAAAGTCCAAGTTGCAGAAATTCAAAATGTTCTTTATTTCCGTACAAGTACACTTACAGTAACAGAATTACCTCACATACACAATTACAATCTACCAAGATCGCCGTCCACAAACAAAAGCGTTCACACAATTCAGTTCTGATTACACTGTTTACAACTCTCGTTGCAACTCTGTTTACCACTGTTTTTACAACTTCACTGGCGTGTCGCCTCTTATACATACCTGTATTGATAATTCTAGACTGTTCTAAAACAAACAAGAACCCGAATGTTCGGTATCAATCAGGATGCCACTAGAATTTTCCATCTATCTAACTTGTTTGTTTCGGCAGCTCTTAGTATAGACATGTGGCAGATGCAAATCAAAGTAATAAAAATCCTTAAATGCATTTTCTGATAAGTAAAATAGAAAATAAAAGTAGTGTAAAGGGTCGTTTATGCAGGTTTATGAAAACATTTATGTGAACTTCTCAGAGATATATAATTTAAATACGAAGTTTGTATTTACACTCGCATACACAAACATACAAGACCAAATGTCGTGATATTATAAATCAAGTCAGCAGGCGTCAAACAAATGAACATCTTATCACGTATATACACCTTATAATGGAATATTAAACCTTTGATATGCGCGGTCATACTTTTCAAGGCTAAAGAAACGCACAATCTCAACACTTTTCACTATCAATAAGTTCTGTTAATGATATTGTATACAAAGCGTATTAAGCGAGCAAGATCGAACAAAATTACATTTCTTTTGACATCTTTTGTAACATGCACTGATTTAATGCTCAATCGAAGCCACAAATTAAGTTATATTTGTCCAAAAAGAAGTATAATTAGTCCTTAAACATTTCTTTGGTACAACGGACAAATTTGTGTTTTCTCTTTTAAGCATTTCGGATTATAAAACACCATCTGAAATGTATGCAATACCACATACTACACTCCTGGAAATGGAAATAAGAACACATTGACGCCGGTGTGTCAGACCCACCATACTTGCTCTGGACACTGCGAGAGGGCTATACAAGCAATGATCACACGCACGGCACAGCGGACACACCAGGAACCGCGGTGTTGGCCGTCAAATGACGCTAGCTGTGCAGCATTTGGGCACCGCCGCCGTCAGTGTCAGCCAATTTGCCGTGGCATACGGAGCTCCATCGCAGTCTTTAACACTGGTAGCATGCCGCGATAGCGTGGACGTGAACCGTATGTGCAGTTGACGGACTTTGAGCGAGGGCGTATAGTGGGCATGCGGGAGGCCATACCGCCATATTGCTGAACACAAGGGGCGTGAGGTCTCCACAGTACATCGATGTTGTCGTCAGTGGTCGGCGGAAGGTGCACGTGCCCGTCGACCTGGGGCCGGACCGCAGCGACGCACGGATGCACGCCAAGACCGTCGGATCCTACGCAGTGCCGTAGGGGACCGCACCACCACTTCCCAGCAAATAGGGACACTGTTGCTCCTGGGGTATCGGAGAGGACCATTCGCAACCGTCTCCATGAAGCCGGGCTACGGTCCCGCGCACCGTTAGGCCGTCTTCCACTCACGCCCCAACATCGTGCAGCCCGCCTCCAGTGGTGTCGCGACAGGTATGAATGGAGGGACGAATGGAGACGTGTCGTCTTCAGCGATGAGAGTCCCGTCTGCCTTGGTGCCAATGATGGTCGTATGCGTGTTTGGCGCCGTGCAGGTGAGCGCCACAATCAGGACTGCATACGACCGAGGCACACAGGGCCAACACCCGGCATCATGATGTGGGGAGCGATTTCCTACACTGGCCGTACACCTCTGGTGATCGTCGAGGGGACACTGAATAGTGCACGGTACATCCAAACCGTCATCGAACCCATCATTCTACCATTCCTAGACCGGCAAGGGAACTTGCTGTTCCAACAGGACAATGCACGTCCGCATGTATCCCGTGCCACCCAACGTGCTCTAGAAGATTGTAAGTCAACTACCCTGACCAGCAAGATCACCGGATCTGTCCCCCATTGAGGATGTTTGGGACTGGATGAAACGTCGTTTCACGCGGTCCGCATGTCCAGCACGAACGCTGGTCCAACTGAGGCGCCAGCTGTAAATGGCATGGCAAGCCGTTCCACAGGACTACATCCAGCATCTCTACGATTGTCTCCATGGGAGAATAGCAGCCTGCATTGCTGCGAAAGGTGGATATACACGGTACTACTGCCGACATTGTGCATGCTCTGTTGCTTGTGTGTATGTGCCTATGGTTCTGTCAGTGTGATCATGTAATGCATCTGACCCGAGGAGTGTGTCAATAAAGTTTCCCCTTCCTGGGACAATGAATTCATGGTGTTCTTATTTCAATTTCCAGGAGTGTATTAATTCACTTGCTGTATTATTTAATTAACTATATTTTTACTTTCTCTACGATGTACATTGCAAATACAGAATGTATGGCGTTCTAACTAAAAGTTCGATATAGAAATGTCATAGTAAACGCATGGTTTGCGCCCGCCTCGGTAACGTGGGGTAGCGTGTCTGCCTCACATTCAAGAGTTCTCGAGTTCGAATCTAGGTCAGGGTGAGTTACCTGGATAAGGTTTTCTCCGGGTTTTCCCTTATCATAAAATACGAATGTTGGGTAATTCTAAGCTCTATCGACCCTGGGATCATTTGAGCACTATTTCACCCATTTCATTCATCGTCCGATATGACTTAACGTTAGAGGACGTAAAATTACCAAAAAAAAAAAAAAAAAAAATGTATGGTTTGAGGTCCCATGAATTGAAAGCCTTTCTAGAAAAAGATATGGTACGTATGTAAACAACATAACTCAAAAACGAAAACTTGCTTAAATAACTAACATCCTCCAAAGGAACTCAATAAACTCCCTCACCCAAACTATGCCTTACATGGAAAAGTTTTCGAAACATTTCATTTTCCCTAAGATGGCTCTAACAGTGTTGATTAAAATACCATGTGTTTAAGACATTTTCATGAAAAATGGAATTGTCCTCAGATTGTTCTCTTTCTGAGTGATTTTTGCATAACTGTAAACCGCAAGCAAAATCTTGGTACACAACTCAATTTAGAACTCCTTAAAACATAATTTGTCATAAATAACTAAGTAAATAAATGGAAGGATAGAGTCAGACTGAAACATTCAGTGCCATAGTAGGGATTTGAACCATGATCTCTCGGTCTCCCGCCGGCTTCTCTTAACTATTGAGCTACCATAGCCAACTGTAAGCATGACATAAATTCTCCAACTGACTCGTGATTTTACAGAAAACCACTAGGAGTTCTTATAAACACATGAGTCAACTACCTTAATGGCGAGTTACTGTGCTCAAAGTAATTCAAAGCCCGAACTTTATAATTCAGGCTACTATTAGGTTAAGAGCAGTCGAAAGGAAACCGGAAGATCCGTGGTTCAAATACCGGCTATGGCATGAATTTTTCAGTCTGACTCTATCCTTCCATACTTCGTCCTACACACGGCTACTGTGAAAGAACAATTAATGTCCAAATAAATACATATATTTGGTTATGTCTTTTGCGGAATGAATTATTTCCAGTTATTCCTTGTCATTTGTTTGAATTTTCCAATTCTTATGCTTCTCTCAAATGGAAATCAATGCCTCTTGGCCTTATAAAGAGAAGGTAATTTCAAAGGCTTGACTATCACTTAAGGCGTACTCAATTGCAATATTTTCCTTACTCCTACAAGATAATTTAAGATATTTTCTGATGACATTTGTGTCGAATAAGATGAACTAAATAGCGGGATTAGTTAAGTTAATTGATGGAAATAAATCATTTCTTCTCACTAGCAGTATATAGGCTAAGATTTTAGATAGATAGGGTGTACCTGAAAAATTCAATGCCATGGCCGGGATTTGAAACACGGATCTCCTGGTTTCCGTCAAATCGCTCTTACCCATTGAGTTACCTTGGCCAACGTGCTGTCCTGACATTAAATTCTCCAATTGACTCATAGTTTACCGGTAAACCACTAGGGGCTCTCGTATTCTAGATACGCCGTTTGTGGTGACTTACCTACTATTTTAAGTACTTAAATCCCAGGCTTCATCATTAAACTTTTATTATTTAAGTTGTTTGATGGAAATAAATCATTTCTTCTCACTAGCCGTATATGGGCTAATAGATAGAGTCAATCTGAAAAATTCAAAGCCATGGCCGGGATTTGAACCACGGATCTGCTGATTTCCGTCAAGTCGCTCTTACCCATTGAGCTAGCATGGCCAACGTGCCGTCCTGACATTAAATTCTCCAATTGACTTATATTTTCTCCGTATTAATTTTTGTACGAATAGTTTGTGCAATAATAAAAAAAGTGATGCGAGTGTAACTCATCAGAATTTTTATTTTTTATGTCCCTCGTTTGTTTTGACGTCAATTTCTAGTTAATACATTTAAGAGCATTTCTGTTAAATTGCTCACGTTTTAATGTGACTGTAAATGACGGTTACCCAGTACTTAACCTGCATATTTTAATTGTTTATTGACGCATATGGCTCGGTCTTCATTCGTGTGGAATCACTCTGAATGGCAATTCTTGACTTAACACGACCTAGAAGAGGGTTATTGTGGTTCTGAATAATACACGGTGCTTGAGGTGGCTTCTTGAGCTAACGTGGTTACTTTTGTGTTTGTTCGAATGCAGTTGTTATAAATAATATTATTATATTCAGCAGAAAGAGTCAAGGAGAGAGAGAGAAAAAAGAATGCAGTTCTAATTCTTCATAAAGGAATTTGAATACTCTCTTTTCGATACGCAAGGCTGAGCTTTGTGCCCACGTATACGACATTATAATAGAGAGGCAACCCTTTCGCTCCCAAGAGTGGGTACTTGAGGAGGTTGTGTCTCCCCTCCTTCTCTCCCCTCCCTAACAGATATTTTACCACAGGCTAATTGCACTGGAGATAGCTCGCATGGCCCACTACATAAAGTAATTGTACCAGTGAGGAAACCAGAACTCCAGGATAGTGGATATTAATTAATTTTGTCATGATATATTGCAGTTACCTACATGAATAATTTTAAAAATATATATTATTTCTCAGTGTCAACAAATTTATAGAGTTAGTAAACGCTTAAAAAGTTGTAAGGAATTATGTATATTCCAAATTGAAAATGTCAAATTCTGAATTTGATTTAAATTTTTATTTTTCAGTTTGTTATTCATCTAAACTCTGTTACATTTTCTCGTATTTATCAAATACAAATTTTTTAGGTGTTCTTAAACCCTGAAGGTAACCATCCTGATCGTAGTTATATATCACGATTTTACTCGGTCCTACGAAACTTTTTAAGAAAAGCCCACACACTAGACTATCCTTTATATTAATTTTTTTTCTCGAAAATTCTGTTTGTCTGAAAAATGGCTCCAACGATTTTTAAAACAACGTGTACATATAATGGTTTAAAGAATTAAAGTAAGCACAAATAACTTGGGGAATAATGCACAACTTTCTGGATTGATGTCGAATTGTATTTGAACATTAGTATTTTAGAGTTTACCTTCATTAACAATCAGCATTCATCATTTCTGATTATTGTTTTTTATTTCTCCTTTTCATAACAGTGAGGTATACATACATTAAGGTTGGAAGATTGAATCAGATTTTAAAAATTCAATTCCCCTTCAAGTTCATTGTTAAACCTTTAAGGTGTGATATATTGCACTGAGATCGCCTTGAATTTTCTTTGATACAAATATAAATAATACGAATGTTAAATGCGCGTTCCAATATCCTTTTACAGCAGCTCCAGTCAGGTCCATACTATGTGTCCAGGATATTTCAAACTTGATTTCATGTTTCAGATTCAATTATTCGTTGATTTTGCATTTGAAGTTAGATTTATACACCATTATAATTATGTATATACACTAATAAAGTAATTCCACTTTCCTCAAATAGCAAGTCCTTGTTCCATTTCTTTTCTTCGTCAGTTTTGGAAAAAGAATAGAGTTTCAAAACTATTAAATAGCAATCAGCTCTTACAGGTTTGACTATCGCACTAGCCGATTCTATTCCCCTCTTAGAATTTTATCTACAAGAAAAAATATAACCATTTCCACAAATGATAATTTCGATAAAATTGAAGTAGATAGAAAAATTAAGAAAATTCTGTTGAAGAAAGGGCAACGAAAGAAACGTGAATGGAACACATCATATGTTTTTTTTTTCAGTTTGATCATGTGGCAGAAAATATTGGTAATATAAATTATAGGTATGCTGTAAAAAAGTTTGTTCAAATTAAATTTTTCTTGGCCAGGTCTTGTTAGTTTTTAGATATACAAAGAAAATTTATTGTAAACTGTTTCTCCAAAGGATGATTTGTTGCTCAACAATTCACAAAATGGTATAAGCATGGTTGTTTTACTAACAAGACACCAGTTTAGCGTTTTGTACCGTTTAGCGTGACTTTATTTCGCACTATAAACAATAACACACCCTGCAACTTCAAATTACTTAGTTATGTAGCTACAATTTATATATAAAACATGTTCCATCAATTCTTGAGGTACCTATTCTTACAAGAGCTTATTCCTCTATATAGGTACTTCATATTGATCGCAGATGCAAGATAATATGCGAATACAGCGGGCTTTATGACAGATAGTCAAATTTTCTAACATTAGCTTTATGTGAGGCTTTGATATTCCATTGTTTTTGCATGACGAGGATATAAAATAAAAAGAAATACGGAGACCAAAAAGTGGTTTCCTATTTGAGCAAAGTAGGACTATTTGAAAATTCAAACCAATAAAGAGAAATGGGCTCTCCAAAATGCTTTCCCCCCAAATTTATATGAAATAAACCGTGTGTTTTAAGCGATCTAAACCAAGTGGTCTCGTCTGTGGCCTACATTTGGGTGGCCCGGGTTCGATTCCCTTGACCGGGATACTTGAACCATGGTTTTTTTTCGGATATTTTCCCGAGTCGCAAGGTGAACACTGCGTAGATTAATTATATTCCCGAATTTCCTGTCCCTCCATTTCATCTCCATCATCATTTCATATCATCTCTCATCTGGTTTCTTTTAGGGTGTCTCGGTGTGGCATGGCAGGATGATATGCTCATGGTAAACACTTCCTCCGGTAGCAAGGTCTTCGGTCTCCGGGCCGGCCTGCTGTGCAACATCGGAGAATTTCCAACTGGTAAAGTATAGAGTTCTGCACTGTCGTGAATCCTTGGTACGGCCGCCCTGTCTTCTCTCGCCTCATCCTTCCTCCCGGGATGCCCCAGTTGGGACGTAGGTACAATAGAACAAAACGGGAACTCCGTGCCGAATCCCGTCCATAGCATAATCCAATTCAATCCAAGGGATCTA
The DNA here is from genome assembly GCA_030765055.1 of Mantis religiosa. Taxonomy (NCBI): domain Eukaryota; kingdom Metazoa; phylum Arthropoda; class Insecta; order Mantodea; family Mantidae; genus Mantis; species Mantis religiosa. The sequence goes on from CM060951.1 coordinate 186,447,871, forward strand.
CATTTTTGTGTTAAAGTTAACCACTGGCGCCACAACCCTAAGAGGGCCAAGGTCTACCAACCCAAATGCCGCCCTCACGCCCACTTACGCACGGGAGAGATGGGCGATCATCCAACCGATACGGGAAGGAGATGTGGTCAGCATCTCGGAACGTTTGTTTTCGTGAACAGGGCCGCTTACCTATCGCAAGCTCCTCACTTTCCTCGCGATGCTGAGTGGGCACTGGTCCTAAAATTCGCAACCCATGGGTGGGATCGAACTCGGGCCGCTTTCCGTAGCCAGGAACCAAGGCATGCTGCCTTAGACCGCTACGCCACGGCGCAGGTCACATTTTGGTGTAGTACGGTTTTAACTATCTGTTACGATTTATCAGTTAAGTAAAGGATCCGAAAACAAGAAGATACAATCGTTCAGTATGAAAGCATCTCAAACATATAGTATTTTAAATCAAGTCGTTACATCCGTTTTGGAAAACATTAAAATTTTCGAAAATTTGTCCATATAAAGGGCAGATTCTTTCGGATGCTTTTTTTAAACCTTTGTGTTGTATCCTCGGAGGACTTTTGTCTATGAAAAATTTGTTTTTGAGCCAATTTTTTGTTTATGAATTATGCTGTTGCATGCACTCACACTTACGCACACACACTCATTCACATACACACACGAATCTTTTTTTTAAAATTCTTTTATGGATTCAGGTTGTTCAAAACACGTATTTGCAGCGAAATCTCCATAACCACTTTTTGAGACGGACATAATCTATCGTGATAGCTTTTGTTGTACATGAAACAAATGCTGTAACTTAGAAGAGGGTTTATTCTGTTGAAACAATAATTAACTTCTTCTAAAATGCACGTCTTTTGTCTGACATAACGTATCTTACAGAGAGATAAAAATTAAAAGCAGAAAAAGAAAAGAGAATTAGCTAGCTTTAACAAGGATAGAGGTGTCAGAAGTAAAATTACCTCAAAATACAGATGCTTAAAATAAGTTTTTGGTGGCAAACTGATAGCTTAACATATATTTAAATCGGTTTCTCAGTGACACAACATGACATCAGCAGCGGTTTTTTCCAGAGATCAAAAGTGTTAACTTCATTCCGCGCCTAACACTTACAAAAGGGATTTTCTGCGGTTAAGCATGCAAATAGGAGGTGCTCATCCATTGGCTAATCCTTGCTTTTCTTTCACACAATGAGGATGCCTCGCAACGGCGTAACATCTCCACCTAAGTTATAACAGGATTAGGTTAGATTTATGTCTGTCGACAGAACTTTTTAATTTCTACCGCTCCCTCCCCTAGTTACGATGGAAGGGGGGAGAGATGCCGATAGGGTTAACATTCACATTTGTCACATACCTGCAGTGGCGGATCTAAACCTTATTAAGCTCAAGGAGTAACGTTCAGGTATTTTATTTAAGATGAAATCGATTTGAAAAGTATTAAGGCTGAGATTAATTATTTCTCATCTTGGTGACCTATTAGAGGTCGGAATAAGGATGAACATTATGAAATTTTTTAAAAATTTTAAAAGTTGTGAAATGAATTTTAAAGTATGAAAATAAGAACTATACACTCTTTGGAAGAAAAGAATGAACAGTTTCTGGAAGCGTATACTTAGTCCACATCGTTTCAATGGCCGGTTTACAATGGTGTCAGGGAACGCGTGTCTTGAGCGTCGTTCTACTGAATTCTCTTATAACTGAGTCTCAGTTACTAATGTGCGGTCATAGACAAAAATGTAGGAGGCAGAACTACGAAGTTTCGAATAAAAGACATCATTATGACTTTCAACTATTTATTTATTTATTTATTTATTTATTTATTTATTTATTTATTTATTTATTTATTTATTTATTTATTTATTTATTTATTTATTTATTTATTTATTTATTTATTTATTTATTTATTTATTTATTTATTTATTTATTTATTTATTTATTTATTTATTTATTTATTTATTTATTTATTTATTTATTTATTTATTTATTTATTTATTTATTTATTTATTTATTTATTTATTTATTTATTTATTTATTTATTTATTTATTTATTTATTTATTTATTTATTTATTTATTTATTTATTTATTTATTTATTTATTTATTTATTTATTTATTTATTTATTTATTTATTTATTTATTTATTTATTTATTTATTTATTTATTTATTTATTTATTTATTTATTTATTTATTTATTTATTTATTTATTTATTTATTTATTTATTTATTTATTTATTTATTTATTTATTTATTTATTTATTTATTTATTTATTTATTTATTTATTTATTTATTTATTTATTTATTTATTTATTTATTTATTTATTTATTTATTTATTTATTTATTTATTTATTTATTTATTTATTTATTTATTTATTTATTTATTTATTTATTTATTTATTTATTTATTTATTTATTTATTTATTTATTTATTTATGTATTTATTTATTTATGTATTTATTTATTTATTATTTATTTATTTATTTATTTATTTATTTATTTATTTATTTATTTATTTATTTATTTATTTATTTATTTATTTATTTATTTATTTATTTATTTATTTATTTATTTATTTATTTATTTATTTATTTGTTTATTTATTTATTTATTTATTTATTTATTTATTTATTTATTTATTTATTTATTTATTTATTTATTTATTTATTTATTTATTTATTTATCTATCTATTTATATATTTATTTATTCGTTTGTTTGTGTTCTGTTTGTTTACTTATTTATTTACTCATTTATTACTTATTCATTCATTCATTCATTCATTCATATATTCATTCATTAATTCATATATTTATTTATTTATTTATTTATTTTCTTATTACTTATTTACTTATTCACTCTTTCACTTATTTATTTATTTATTTATTTATTCATTGATTGATTCATTCATCCATTTATCTATCTATTTATCTATTTATTTATTCGTTTGTTTGTGTCCGTTTGTTTACTTATTTATTCATTTATTTACTTATTCATTCATATATTTATTCATTTAATTCATTCATTTATTCATTCATATATTTATTCGTTAATTAATTAATTAATTTACTTACTTATTTCATTCATATATTTATTCATATATATTTATATTTATTTGTAATTTACGTCCTCCAACGTTAAGTCATATAGAACAATGAATGGAATGGGTGAAATGATGCTCAAATGAGTCCAGGGTCCACAGAGCTTAGAGTTACCTGACATTCGTCTTATAGGATAAGGGAAAACCCCGGAAAAACCTTATCGGATAACTCACCCCGACCGAGATTCGAACTCGGGACCTTTTGAACGTCAGGCAGACACGCTACCGAGGCGGGCACTTTTCATTATAGAAATATGCAATATGTATTATGGACATTGTAATATAACTTGCACTTGCTAAAGTTCACTTAATTTTATGGCATTTATGCTCACATATAAAACTGAAGCACTCTACTCTGTTTCTAAATTAATTGAAATAAATACATATTTTATTCCTATGTGTAACATCAAATAAAAATGAAAATTAACTTAATATCACTTGTGTAAACCCTCTGTCCTCATTCTATGAGGCATGGATGAGAACAAATGCCAAGTGATACTAAACATTATAAGCCAGCACTACTCATAACAGATGAATAAACCCGAGTTAACACAACCAATATTAAGGCAATTTTGTAATAATATTGTATTTATTTTTAAAATGATAGGAATACATTATTTGCGTTTTTATATATGAATGAGTTTAAAATACTATTATTTATTTTTCTGCAAGGAAAGCATAAGTGCCAATAATAAAGTACCATTAGTAAAGTAAACTTAATAAAATTAAAGTACTATTATATAAAGTACTATTATAAGTACTAATTACTACTAATTAAAATACTACTTAAATAAATCTCTTGGTTTTCAAAATAGTCTCATAGAAAATTGCCCGATCAGAATATCTGTAAACCCAAGTTCATTAGTGATGGAAATTTTTTTTAGAAGTGAAAATTCGTAAATTTTACAGTGTATTATTTCTTTGGAGTTCCCCCTACCAATTATTGAGCTGTTGCCAAACCACTTATGAATAGATGTTTACATTATTACGTATTAATTACATTTTAAAATTATATAAATGCATAGCTGTGGAGTGCTTTCCACTGAAATTGAATTACGTGTGCGCACTAAGTCTTAAAATGATAACAATTTACAAAATTATAATGCAACAAAAACTGCTTAGCAAATCAACTTTCAAAATATCTCAAAGTAACTGTCAAATATAAACAAATTTAATGTTTATCTCCCCATTTAATACCAATATCTTTGGAACAATTGCCCATGATAATGTTGTTGCCTGGTTTAATGTTTGTATCTTTGGGTTTATTTACACTGGATTTTCTTTATACACATCAAGACATATTTACACTCCCTATCATACTTCCAGAGTCTAGAGAGGATGCGAAATAATCATGCCCAAAGAAATATATTGCTCATACTCGAGCCAAGAATCGAACAGAGGAGCTCTGGATAGAGAAGCCAGCATTTGTTTCTAGATATTTAGCGTTATAAAATTGTTCGGTGTCGTACTCTTAGAAGATTTTCCCTAACATTATGAAATATTAACTCCTGTTTCGTCAGTTAAATTCTGCACGCTCGAAAACATAAATATATTTGACTATAATAATCAAACCAAATATACGAGGGCTGTTCAATAAAGAATGACCACAAATTTTCTTGACAACGTGCCTTTATTCATCCTCATAATTTTGATGGTCTTTCTCAAAATAGACTCCCCTGAATGCGAGGCACTTGACCCAGCGTTTCTGCCAGTCTTCAAAGACATGCTGGGAACCATTTTTTGAGAGATCCTTCAAAATCGCCTCCGCAGTCTTCACCACTACTTCTGATGATGGATAATGCCTCCCACGAAGGCGTTTCTTCAAGTTAGGGAATAGAAAAAGGTCACATGGGGATAAATCCGGACTATAGGGAGGGTGAGGGAGGCACTTCGCGTTGATTTTTGCAAGATATTCAGCAAAAACATTGGCAAAATGCAGCCGCGCATTATCGTACTGCAGCATCCAGCCTGCTTCATGTAAATGTAGTCTTCTGCGCCTGATATGGACTTGTAATGTTTTCAGGATATCCCTGTAGTATTGTCCAGTTACTGGTGTGTGTGCAGGTACAACATGCTGATAAACCATTCCATGAATATCAAAGAATGAGATGACCATAACTTTCCCCAGAAGCAACCACTTTTGCTTTTTTGGGGGTTGGTTATGAAGGAGATTTCCACACTGAGCTTTGCTGTTTGCTGTCAGGATCAAAATGTTGCGGCTAAGTTTCATCAGCAGTGTTTACGTTTAAAAGAAACTCCGGATCTTCCTCTAATAACAACTTTAACTGCATGTTACCTCCATTGCAGCGGTAGGCGATATTGAACATGTGAGAACTTGCCTCGTTCTCACAGGCGGGAACCAGGAGTACCAACAATGAAACTACTACGGCGTGTTTGTTACACATTAACCTAACAGAATACAGTAAGATTGAATTTTAGTGCGAAAATTATGACCGTAAAAAAATATGATCAATCTTAATTGAACAGTCCCCATAGTTCAGAATAAGTACTTCCATGTTTTGCTGCTTTCCAGTCATAAGGCACGAGGTAGGTGAAGGTAGGTAAGATCCGCCACAGGCAGCTGTCAGATCCGTGAACTGGAATGGCAGGCCTGCAGTACTTGAAACATTTGTCTTCATTTGCTCGCACTTTGTAACAACTTGTTCTGGAGAGGTAGGCATTCAATGTTTTTTTGATTACTGCTTTTGTGAAGGGGCGCGGTCCAGCAGCATATCTCCTCCTTGCAGGAGGTGCCCATATCATTAACATAAGGATGGGGGAAGCAGAAGTCATGATGGCGATGAAAATAAGATGTTCCAGCCTTCCTAATTGTGGGCACTTCCCAAATTGCCCGCACTGTCATTCTTTCGACGGTTAAAGTACGAGGTATGCCCAAATTACCTTTAAATAGGTCCAGTTGATTTTAAAACACGATATATGAAACATTGGTAAATGTATTTTATATATTCGTTTATGTGTAAATGACAGTGAGAGTGATTTTAAGTACACACACACACACACACACACACACACACACACACACACACACACACATATATATATATATATATATATATATATATATATATATATATCTGATTACGTAGTATGGGTTTGCTTTGTTTACAATTATCGATAACATGGCATACGAATAGAATTAAGTAACGCTGCCAAAATCCCATAAACCACTGTACATTCCAGAGAATAATAAGATAAATGCTACAAAGCCTTAAAGGTGCTTTAGTTTTCAGTAAAGGTCAAGATAATGAAAATTTTAAATGTAATTTTTTCAATTTTTTATTACGTCCGGTTTTCTAGGGATGCTTTGGAGTAAATATTTTTGTATGAGACTAAACATCAGAAAATTGGGGCACTATTTAAATAACCAGAGTGTGGTTGTTTATTTAAGATTTTTATGTTTTTAAATTTTAAGAGTCTGTAGAAATCCTTTTTTACATTAACTGTACATACATAAATTATCTTTAAATTTTGCATTTAATTAAACTTTAATATTATTCAATAATAATGCCATTACTTTTGTACCTACAATGGTATGTGTAATGCATCTATTTCAGAAAAGGTTATTCTCGATTAAAGCGTAGTAGACAGGCAAGTAGCTTCCTTAAGAACAGTTTGTATATGCAATAATAAACGATAATGGGTAGAAAATTTCATGTGAATGTTACACATAAGATTTTTTCTCTTTAAAGAACAGTATACTAAACGTGTATCTATTTTTTTTTCAGAATTAGACGTCAGCAAAAGTTTCGGTTTTACGTGTTTAACCTCCTCTAGGGTAAGGTTTACTTTGGAACAGCATCTATTCCAATAGACAACTCTTCGTTTTTACGTAATGTTTCTTTTAAAAAAAATCGTGATGCAAACTTTTAGTGATGTTTCCGCACCTTTCATCCAGAAGTTGCATTGCCTAATCTAAAACTGTTTCTAGATTTAACACATTTCATGACCAACTTAAAATGTTTGGGTGAGTTATATTTTGTTTTCATTAATATTTAGGAATATATCGTAATTGGTACAGAAAGTTGTGCGAGTGTTAAAATCTGTTTAGTTAATACGCGTGCACGTCAGCCGCTGCCTTTGACGAACCCTTATAATCGTTTTACAACCCCGGCCCTCCTTCTCCCAGTCCGTTTTGCAATATTGCCACCTTTCTCGATACGTCATGGGTATCGTACGAGGTTTCGTCTAAATAAATTATCTTATGTCCATTACTGCGAAACTTCCTTAGTTTATATATATATATATATAAAGTGCTCCTAAGAAAAATCACAAATTTCTTGCAAATGTGCAACTAATTCATCTAAGGTGGGCGCTCTCCCTTTTGCATAGAATCTATAAATTTCTCAGCGAATTAAGTCGCATGTGAAATTATCCACTTTAGAGAAACGTTTCCTTTTGTTTTCACACTTGATTGTCGTCCTTGGTATTCCTTTCGTCACAATATTTCTTACTGTATCTCTATGAATACCCATAATTTATCATCAGGTTATTGCATGACCCCTTACCAAGATTATTTTTCGGCACATATGTGTTCAAAACAAGCGCTTGAATTTGCTTAGAGTTCCCGTTATAACTTTGTTTTTCTTGAGGCTTCTCCAGTAATATAACTTGGCCCAGTTGTTCACACTATTGTCATCACTTTGATCATTTTCACCCGACTGAAAGTTATCTACTACTTCATTTACATTTACCACTGCATTTCCCCCCCACGAATTTCTGCACGTAATGAAACAGTTCAACTGGAAGTTGGAACTTTGGCAACTGAGACTCCACGTGGAGTAAACATGCGACTGTCATTTCCAGAAAGTCAGGGTTGCTATTGGTCCTCAACGACAGTGTGCCAATTGTGAAGTGCGGAGAAAGATTTATGATGGTCATTAGTGGGCGGGAGGGTCCGTTTCCTTTGCGAGTCAACTGCACTCGCGTTGACTAGACAGATTTTACGCAGAAAACATCCTTCTGTTTTCTTGTTTTGGAATGAACCCTATAGAGTATGACAATCTGCACTGGAGTTATAACATCTTCATACCTATCTTGCTCCTCTAAAGCCAAGTTCTTTTGCATAATGGTTTATATTGAAAAGATTTATTTAATAGCTTCTTAACGAAGGTTTCTTGAGTTCGTTATGTGTAATGTGGAAATCTAGAAGAGGAGGAACCTGTAGACAGTAACTGTAATAAGGATATAGCTAAGATATTGAATTTAAACATAAAATAGTCTATTCCGTATAATCGGAGCCGATTTAAGTTGCCATCTCTTGTTTTATTCCTCTTGTGAATTATTTTGTATTTTAAATGGTCAATTATAACAATTCTCTACAGAGAATTAGGTCACTTAAACTGTAAGATGATGTCGTGACTATTTTCCTGTAGATTCGTTATGCATACGAGTGCATGCAGCAAGAGAAATGGACTCATTTTCATTCTTTATTCACCATATGGTTGAATAAAATCCTGATAAATGTCTTATTGTGTACTCTCATTCCTGTAACATCTGCTTCAGTAACTACTTGACATTCAGCCTCACATGGGTAGATCCCTCATTTTAAAGTTCTGTTTAGAGTGGTAGGGTTCAGAAAATAACGTCTGCGACCCGCATTTGGGAGGTCATAGTTACGTTTCCCTTGCCGACCCATGATATACTTTGGTGGGTTTTAATTTACCTTATTTTTCATCTGATTAGCTATTTAAGTTTCTAAAGGGCCTCAGAAGTTTTGGTATGCATGGCAGATGCATTTCTCTCTGTAAAACTCTAATGCTACAGATCTAGAGCGTCCCCGAGCCCCGACCGCCCAAAGGAGTTTTAGGCTTGCACGGGGGAGTGAAGAGGTTGTACGAGCCACGACAGGGGAGTATAAACACTAATTGTTAGGGTCCTGCACTCTGCTGTAGTTCTCTCCTTAGTCTAGCCACCCTTAATATCCTCTCACCTGTCACCTCTTCCGAGGAATTGTTTCAAATACTAAGTGCCTCTCCTAACCTTGTCATGTCGTAATGTCCTTTAATAGGTAGGTTACATGAGGCAAGAAGGAAATGAAGAACAAACGAACCCGGGATTCAGAGAGCTAAAACTTTCCTGATATTCATCTTTTAGAAGAAGAAAATCGCAGGAGGGTGGAAATCTTATCCGGGAAATTCATCCTAAACGAGATTCAAACTGAAGACCTCCTGAATTTGGAACAGGCATACCATGCACACCACAAATATGAGAGTGGCCTTTTTATACTTCTATTTTTTCTGTTTCTTTTATTCTGTAGTAAAAATTTGGTTCATTATATTGGTAGCGAAAAGATCAGATCGGCCGTACAAAGTTTCAAAATAGGACCTTATGTATGCGATCTATTGACACTATCAGATGATGCACTTGATTCTATTTGTAACATTTGTTTTAATCTGGCCTCAAAAGATCAATATTATTTATTTGATAATGTTATTTGGAGTTTAAAATATTAATATTAAGAAAAATAGGTGAACGTGGAAACTGAACGAGATTGTGAAAAAATTGAAGGTGAACTTGTAATTGAATAGGTAGAAACAAATGAAAAATAATATTATTCATGTGTTTAACGATGTTAATAGTACTCTAAAGCTATAAAAATATTTGATTGTTAAATTTTTTAAATATGATTTAAATAAATGTTAATGTAAATTACCTAATATGGTAATGAAAAGTTGGTCGCGAAAGATGGCGTGAACCAATGAGAAATTATTGAATTGCCATAGCAACGGCAAAATCAATAATTTCAGATTAGCCAGAGTTAGCGTCATATTGTGTATGGACGTCGTCGAGTTAAGAAGCAAAGCTTTGTCAGTGTGAGGGAACTCGATTTCAAGTTAATATTGTGAAGGATACCGACATTTATAAAATTATCTATTAATTTATGTTACAACCCGTTTTTGTTATTTTAATATTGAAGTAAAATTGGAATATTTAAAAAGAAGTTTAACTATTATTTCGTTTCATTTAGTGAATTAGTTACAGTTTCCGTGTGAGACCGAACCCTAGGTAAGGGGTATTTATGCTTCGATTGCAGCAGCGGTCCACAGCATCTAAAGGAATCGCTCATTCTGAGACACCGGATCTGAGCTAAAGCTCAGTACTGCAAGATCTGGAACATCGTCACCATCCCCAAGGACAGGACGCAGCTATATATGATGGGGGATAGCAGTATCCCAACCCAGAGATTCTGTCGCATCATCTTTACATTTGCAATCCTGTCGCAAATTTTTACAACATACGTTATTCCCTTCTCTACCATATAACTAATCCATTAAAAAATACGATGTCGTTTTCACCAGAATTATATGTTCAGGATATTCTGAATTAGAAAATAAACTTCTGTAAACAGCATAACTCTAAAAATATCGCTCACGATGTAAAAATGTATATTTAAACATTTCAGATTTTATGTACCATTACAATAAAGATTGTGCCAAGTTTGCTATATTTACCTAAGTACGCTTTTGAATATACCTGAGGTACGGTTTCTTGCGAAATTAAAAGATTCTGCCTCACAATAATTTAAGGTGACTTAAGAACTCTATTAATTACCATCAATGTCACTTTTCTGTCACCTACTCATAGAACATAGATACCTACGTCCCTGATGGACTTATAAGAAGGCGACCTTTATTTCGAGCTCCTATATCAAAGATATCTTAGTACCGCAGGATCAGCGTGGGTTACTGATTATCTAATAAAGTGTTTACATTAAACTTACTTATCTTGGACATAAATTTGTCGTATTAATTGGGAAGCTATCTTGTAGCCATGCTATATCATTGCATCTACTCTTTTAGGTCGCAATTTACCTTTTATTTCAAAATGTCTGAATGCTTTATGATAATCTAACAGTTTATCTGCTTCAGAGTGACTGTGTACTATAAAAGCCTTAACCATTAGATATTCGTGAATAAATACAGAATGTATAGAAAAAACAACTTATGTTCGACTCTTACAGTTCGAATAATCCTTGAGATTACCTTTTCAGACTTACAAACATTAAAAGCCTGAAATTCTGAAACATTAGTTATTTTAATCTTAACACGTTACAGTCAGCATGCAATATTGTGCTTTACTGGAATTCAAATTTACTAGACATACATGGATGCTGTAAAATATGCATTGGAACCCTTGTTTAAAAATAGTGTATATAAACTAAAAAGCTCGAGTAGTCATAATGTTATTTTAATAAACGTCACAATTAACTTTGGTAACTTTAAAATTTTAAAAAAAGTTATTGCAATGTCGTTTAAAATATGCCAGGACTGAGACCGTGCCTGCCTTTGCGTTTCATCCTATCACATTGTACTCCAAAGTACTGGTCCCCTATAGTAGGATCTACACAAAGTTGTAGTATGAATGTCTTTGATTGTACATCGAAATTACTAATAGTACAGCATTACATTCGTAATTTAATCCATATGCGGAAAGATAGCTTGAATGGTCTAGGTTTATAACATTTTTAGAATGCTGTAATTCTCACAAATAAACTTGATTTAATCTAATTTTATGTACAACATTTTTATAATTTAAAGTTGAAATTCTTATTTTTATTTGAATTTAATAGTATATTATTGTTTAGTGTTTCTTCATTGTAATCTACTTGTATGCATACGTTAAAATGGGGAATAGGTACATCTTATGTAGATAATTAAATGCGTTATCTAAAACAATAAGGAAATTACAGCTTAGCACGAAAGTTTTACAATTTTGATTTTTTGGTGCATTTTATCATCTCTAGTTGGTATGCTGTTGTGATCCTAAAAGGAGTCCGTTTGTTTTGCAGAGTGTCTAATGTCCGAACCCGACTCTTCTAACGCAGCAAACGTTCAACTTATGACCTTTTAGTCAATGCCACCTTCAAGGTATTGGTCACTGTACATAGTGGGTGTAATGGATGAATCTTCAAGACCGTTAAGCAACAGTTTGAATTAAACCTCCTGTAGTATTTTGTTGGACGATGTTCAGAAATTCAGAAAGGTGCAAATCTACCAGCCTGTAATACATTGGCAAATACCTGCTGAATTCTCTATTTCATCTGTTTAAACCTCGTCGCTTTAAATAAACCCTGAGGAAGTCAAGTTAACCTGTGCGAAGGAGCACCATTGTGCTGAAACCACGTCGTCATTCACTCCTAACATGGCACATTATCTAGTAATAAGGAGAGCTCATTATTGTGGAAGTTACAAGCAGCTTGTTCCTGTTAGATGGTCCAACAATGTGGCCAGAGAAATTCCACAACATACATTCACTCCCCACTGCTTTTAAAATGCTGCATTCCTTATCCAGTGAGGATTATGGACACTCCAATATTGCATATCGTGATGACTGTTGTGGAATTCGGTTTGTCAGAATGCAGATTCTGGTTAAGAACCCCCTTTCATTTGCCTCTCTTCCCAGCATCTATTCCCAGTATTTCACTCGAGCTTCGAAATGTCTCACACAAAGTGCAAGTTATGATACAATGATACGGATGAAGCTAATTAGTATTCAGCATTCATATTATTTAGGATTGTATAAAATACAGGTGCAATTGAATGTCACTGGCGTGTTTAACAGGAATCATTCTTGCAAGAGACGTTGTACTCAGAATGTTTTTGCTTTTGGTTGTTGTCTATGTGGGTATATCTCCTGGTATAGGTGATAAGCTACTGGTGCATTGGCTCTCTCCTTTCGTAGATAAAATCTATATCTAAGCATTCATCTCTCGATAATGAAGACTGGTACAAATTTTGTGCAACAGCATACGCGAGAAGAATGAAAAAAAGGCGAAATTAAACCATTGATTTGTAATGTAAATGTTATAGAATTGCATCCTATTTGACATATATAGGTTCTACATGGCAAAGCAAGAAAGCGTATCGGAAAAAATTCGCAACTCAGAGATGTTTACCTCAGCTTATCGCCCATATACGGTGAGTTCAGTGTATGTATACTCTGTTCAGATATAATCATGTCTTCTGAACAGCAATGTGTCATACATCGTCAGGCGCGAGAAAACATATATAGACACACGCAGCTTCCAATCGCTCTATTTGTGTTTCGTAGCTTGCTGTACATCAACTTACTAATATTTCTGATTACACATATCTTTGTTTTTTAATTTGCTGTTATTATTAATACTGTTTTTATTAATGGTTTTAATAAAGATTTTATACAAAAGAAGATTGAAACACTTAAATGTCAAAAAAAAAAAAAACTATTAATGATAATTCTACTCTTAAAAAATAAAAGATGATTATAAATTTAAAAAACTTACTTACCATCCTTGGGTTAATAAACATTTTCAAAAATTTATTAAAGAAGTTGGAGAAGTTTAGTTCCTCAAAATAAATATAGTATTAGAAATTTATTATAATTTTCTAAAATAGATATTATTCCTAATAATAAAAAATCTGGTATTTATCAATTTAATTGCTTAGATTGAAATCAGATTTATATTGGAAAGATGAAACGTAGTTTGGAAACCAGAAAGAAAGAACATTTTCGTAACATTAAATATAAACAAACAAATAAATCGGCCGTAGCAGATCATTTTTGGTCATTTAACCATGAAATAAATCCCGAAGTTAAATTATTAAAACAATTAAATGTTCCCATAGATTTGATAGTGTGGGAAAAATATTTATTTTAATAAATAAGCATCGCGTAATGAATTTTGACATATCGGATATTGATTCTGTTTTTAGGTTTGTTTCGTCTTCGGATGCTGGTGGTGCTGGGAATGTGACATAGCAAAAGACAAAACATGGTAACCGAGATTTCCTTAACAACGGAGTTTATATAACTGAAGTTGAATACAATATGCCTTCGAAATCGATTTTAGAAAAGAAGAAAGAAGTATTAACATCAACTTCCTAAGATAAGTGGATTATAATTAACAAATATTTTTATTTGTGTAATTACTAATATTTGACTCTTCTAATCGAACAGATAAGACCGGATAAGAGACGATCACATTGACGTGAAGATCAATACGCCTCGAGTAATATAAGTAATCAAGATGCTACTCAAAATTACAGCTTATGTTTAGGTTACTGTACTTACTTCATTAAAAGTATGCAGACAACCAAGAACTATTTTAGTTAATTGATGGAAATTAATAATTTCTCCACACTAGCCGTATATAGGCGAAGATATTTGATGGATAGAGTCAACATGAAAAATTCAATGCCATGGCCGGGAGTTGAACCACGGATCTCCTGGTTTCCGTCCAGTCGCTCTTAACCTTTGAGCTAACATGCCCAACGCACCGTCCTGCCATTAAATTCTCCAGTTGACTCATTTATTTCCCCGGTAGACCACTAGGGGCTCTCGCATCCGAGATACACCGTTTGTGGCGACTTACTATCGTAAGGAGGTACTTGACTCTTAACTCTTAACTCTTATTATTTTAGTTAATTGATGGAAATTAATCAATAAGAGTTAAATGATGAAGCCCGGGGCTTAATACTTACGATAGTAAGTCGCCACAAACGGTGTATCTCGGATGAGAGAGCCCCTAGTGGTTTACCGGAAAAATATATGAGTCAACTGGAGAATTCAATGTCAGGACGGTGCGTTGGCCATGGTAGCTCAAAGGTTAAGAGCGACTGGACGGAAACCAGGAGATCCGTGGTTCAAATCCCGGCCATGGCATTGAATATTTCATGTTGACTCTATCCAACCAAGAACTATTTGGACTGTAATTTTATTAAAAACTCGGTGACTTTAAACTTCATCATTATGAGATCCATTAACAAAATTTAACAGAAAAAACGAAAGAACAAGAAAATAGATTAGAAAAGAAAAAGAAGTATACAATGATAAGTGGTAAACCCATGGTTAACGTACAGTATACCATCAGAATTCCACACAGCTATTTAATTGAAATTATATCCTAGTTGTATGCCAATGCCCTCTCGGCCTTTTGTGTATGTTATAGCCTTTCACGACAACTTTAATCCATTGTAGGACGCTTTAAAATTATTATCTGAATGACACCAGTTTTTAAGTAGGCTGTTTGACATATACGAGACGTAGTTTAAGCCAATATTTAAATAAAGTATTATTAAATAATTGTGTGTGTGTGTGTGTGTGTGTGTGTTTGTGTGTGTGTGTATGTGAGTGTGTTTTCGTAGTGCAGCGTCCATTGTGCATATAGGCAGTTTTGAGTTGTACTTTATGTGGAATACTTTGTGCTCATTCAATAGATTTTCCTCTAAATTTTGAGCTCTGATATGTTCACTCAAAAACTCATAGTAATAGCTCTTGGAGCTCTTGGTAAGAGAGAAAAATATATTTAAAACCAATTGCGTATCTTGCAAAAAGGAAGAGATAGCAGGGACGTTTACTGAGGTATATGTAGTAATGCACGACTTTCTAAACTATATTTACTATATTATAATCATTTTACATTAACAGCATGGAATTCATGCAGGCCTAATATGAGCATTAATGCATTATTTTAATAATATACCGAATATGAAGTTTGAACTGCAGAACAATGGGTTTAATTGTGAACCTGAATCTAGTGTGAACGTATGAACTGGTAGTTGTGTTTTTTTAAGTCGTGCACAACATTTATAGATTTTGTAGTCTATTGCACATATGAACTTCCATTCACCATAGAATGCAGACAGTTCATGACTCCATTCAGATATGGTACACTGAATTCATGTTTCTCCTGCTCTTTGTCCAGAATATCGAAAATAAGCATAATGATTCTAATGAACAGTGTGTTCAAGAGGTTTTCTAAATGTGTAGCTTAAATTCGTTTTTGTATTGGAAGTCTGAATTTGGTTGCAACTTATATTTTTACAATCTTCAAGCTTTTTCCTTTTTAGTCGACTTTATACTTCCTCGATAATTTTATTTGTAAACATGTTGTAACTTTGGTAACCTTTTTGTGCAAATAATTACAAATTATAACATTTTAGATTAAGTATGTTATTTCAGTTATCTGGGTTGTGAAATTACCTTTGATTATAACAGAGATATCAAAATAAAATAAATAAATAAATAAATATAATTTAATGTGCGGTACTGTAAGAAGAAAATTAAGAAACAGCGCGGATTTAATACACATTAAAATTCGACAACATAATGGCAGTACCAGTTCTATTACATGCCAGTGAATTCTGGAAAATAAGTCAAAATATTTTAGTCATATTCAAGCTAAAGAAATGAAATTTTTAAGAGCAATATTGGGACATACAAGAAATGACAAATTAAGAAACAGTGATATAAGGGAAGAGCTAAACATTTTTAACAAACATGATATAATTAAAGAACAGAGAAACCTGGGAAGAACACCTGCAAAGGATGGACTGCACAAGAATACCAAGTAAGATTTTAAATTACAAACCCACAGGGCGAAGAGATTCGGGAAGGCCCTGGCAAAGAAGAATTGAAACCGCGGCGGGACGAACGGCCTAATCTGTGTTAGGCAGAAGAAGAAGAAGAGGTTAATTTGTTGGATTAAAATATTTTATGAAGAGAATCTAAGCAAAATTGCAATTTTTCGACCAAACAGGTCACGATTCCTTCCTCTTTGCTCCAAGTTATATTATACTCGAGAACAAGATTAGTAGCTATGATAAGAGATTAGCTTCCAAAACCACATAAACTCAGTGGGACGCTGATAGATAATACTGTCATAACAATGAATCAATTGAGGTAGCACTTTATGAAACATTAAGAAGTTATTCCAGTTTTATGTTAATCAATTAATTGCTTTCAAAAGTACACAAATTACTACAAAAATGATTCAAATAAATCGATATAACTGTATTTTGCATATACGTCTGATACAGTTAACAACATCCAACAACAATAACAATATTTCATTTATTTAAGACATTCCTTCTGCGTGCCCTTTTCTACTAAGAGCGAGTAGTAGTGTTTGCTGTGTGCATGTATGTGTTTGTGTAGCGTGATTCTTAAAAACCACTCAACTCAATTCTTTCAAAACTAAAATGCCATATTCTTTCTGACGAGGATAATCTATAAAACAACTTATAATTTCAATTAAAAATTACTAAAATGTTCAAAAAGATTTAGAATACCTGTCATGTAGTAAAATTATACCGAATCCGTTTATTAATTAATTAATATTCTTTGTAATGTAGGTCCTCTAACGTTAAATCACATCGCACGATGAATGAACTAGGTGAAATGACGCTCAAATTAGTCTGGGGTCGATGGAACTTAGAGTTACCCGATATTTGTCTTTCAGGATAAGGGAAAACCCCGGAAAAGCCTCATCCAGGTAGCTCACCCTAACTGAGATACGAACTCGGGATCTCTTTTGAACGCGAGGCTACCTAGGCGTGCTGAATCCGTTTGAAAACAAACGCCAGTTGTTTCTGCATTCACGGAGAA
This sequence comes from Mantis religiosa, assembly GCA_030765055.1. NCBI lineage: Eukaryota > Metazoa > Arthropoda > Insecta > Mantodea > Mantidae > Mantis > Mantis religiosa. The sequence goes on from CM060951.1 coordinate 186,465,355, forward strand.
TGAGTGTGAAAACAAACTCGGTTGATTGGACTGAGTTTTTATTTGTGGGTGATCTTTAACTGCTTCCATGATAGACCGCTTAATTTTACTGAGAGGCTCTTTATCAGGTGTGAGGTTATCTAGTGCCATGAATCTATGACACCACTTTACTTTTCTTCCAAAAGAAGCCTGCTAAGGAATTTTAAGCCTCAAAATCTGAATGATATCTACTGGTTTTGAACCGTGACCTCGGGAACCAGAGACTAGCAATTTTACCAACAAAACCGATTACGTTTTATTTCAAGTACGTTTTATTTCGTACCTATATGATTGGCATGATGTAGCACTTAAACAAACACAAGGGTACATTCGTTTTATAAAACCTGAGAAGTCCAACTACCAGAGCATTGCTTTGATAAGGGCCATAGAGCCAACTTTCGGGAGACGATCATGCAGCAGTTACTGGGAGCAGAAATTAAAGAGACTTTGGCCATTTCCTCTGAAAGGAGCAATGCTGGATCTCAGCTCAGTTCCTCTTGGAAACCGGCCTTAAAAATGGAAATCAATCGGCTCAAGGAGCACAAATTTATACAGACTGAACGTCAAATTAAGTAACGTTTTCTATGACCTAACCTTCATTTTCTACATCCACGCCATCTCCTCACCTGGTACTTAATTACTACAAAACAGTCTTTTGTTCCATTAGAGGGATTCGAGTATTGGTAGTGTTTTGTCTTTCTCAATTTTGTTATCTCATTTTAGTATTTTAATAACATTTAGAGTTTTATTCATTCGTCATCCTGATGATGGGAGAGATGCACGCTCCCGGAACGTCGATGTTTGTCGTTATACCTGGCTTGAAGCCTGAGAACTTCTTCAATATAAATATTTGTTTAATTTGTGTGTACTGAAACATTATTAAAACTACGAGTGACCATTATTCTAATTCTATAGATGTATGCACTGAAGTTTCTGAACCCATCTAATGAAACTCATACATTTAGTTTATTACTTCTACAGCAAACTACTTAGAAAATTTACCAAACAACTGTGTAAAGACAAAAACAAAAACATTAGAAATTAACCATCATATATTAATAAGAGAGAAGATTATTTTTCTTGATGGTGGCACACAGTGCTTTTTTCTAAAGTGATTTAACTTGCTGGTCTGGGAGTGCTGAGTCTTAATATTCATCAGCTTCACCTACTAGTATATTCCGTTCTGAATGTCAAGGGTTTCTCCAGGGTGTGAAAGATACGTCACTTTTATTATAACATAGCCATGGCATCAAAAAAAAGTTATAAATGTTTAAAATTCTGCCTGCTGTAATTACTAAAGCATTATTTGATCATTTCTTTCGATGATTGTTCCGCTGCCAAAGGGTACGTATAGGCCATGTAGAATTTCGGAACTTGTACGACGTTCGGATGCAGGTTAAGCAACTCAGAAGTTTCACTTGGTTTCACAAACTTTTGTATAAATATCGCAGATATTCTCTCCATTATTAGCCAAAGATCCATGAAATTAGAATTATAAGGGGTAAATGGAAGTATTTGCCATAAAAATCACCTAGATCATGGTACAACAATTTCAAATATAACGGGGAAAGTAAATGAAATTAATTCGCCATACTGGTTCAAAAAGATAAATGTCCAAGGTCAGTGAATCCTGTATATTTATTAATGCAATTTATTCAAGTGTGACTGATTAAGCTTCCACTTTCAAGAAGTCCCAAATATTTTCAGAAACGGTTTGTCCATATGCGTAAATCATATCCCAGGGGATACCTGATTACCAGTCAAAACAATATCTAACATTGGGTTGGCCCCGTAGCTTACTCCTTAGAGCAACCGCCTGCCGTGCTAGGGGTTCCGGGTTCGATTCCCGGCTAGGGATAGGGATTTTTCTCCAACCAACATATTTCCTCAGCTTCCCCAGAGTCTCAGAGTCTGGAGGTATGAATGAGAGTGTGATAATACAACCCAACGATTACGAGTTAACACCATCGATATGTTTCAAAGGAGAAAGGCCGCCGATATGACCATTGGAGTTAAAGGTGGGGTATAAATGAAGAAAGGAAAAAAAAAAAAACCCTAACGTAATTGATTCAAATTTCTTACGTGTACCACAATGAACAGCAGTTTATAAAATCTCTCTCTCTCGCTCTCTCTCTCTCACATAGAAATGGGATAAATGCGTAGCTGATACAGATTTCATGGTAGGATATCCTCATCCCCTAGGCAACTTGGCAAAATATTTTTATATACCTTTAATTGTACTAAAATTGCTTTTTTTGTAAATCTGTCCTGTTAAATTCTATGATATATTGTTCAACCCAAATGACGCAACGTACTATTCTAACTTATAATTTGTATTAAGGATTTTAATAACGCTAATAAGGCTTTATAAACATTTATTTACATGTGTGTGTGTGTGTGTGTGTGTGTGTGTGTGTGTGTGTGTGTGTGTGTGTGTGTGTGTGTGTGTGTGTGTGTGTGTGTGTGTGTTAGAATGATTGTACTTGTGCATTTCATGAAATTTTTAACCTTAATGAATATAAAAGCTCCTTTTATTTATCTGCATGAGAAGTTAATAATTTGGAATGAAAATGTTTTTGCAATTTATTTAAGTGTTCTATTTTTTTTTGGGGGGGGGGCGGAAAGGTTATATTTTTTTCTTTTAAGTAAACAAGGAGTTATAATCCTTTCATTATGAATTCAAGATATCACAAACATGATTTTCTGCTAATTTTATGCCACTCACAAGCATTCAGGCAATCATATTTTCTTTCATTTATGTAATATCAAATTACAGTATATAATTATTATGAACAGGTTTCCAATAATTATCACAGAAGCCGAAATACAGAGTGGGTTATTTTAATAGTGAGATAACTCTGTTATAAAAAGATTTAACCGATATGGTTTAATTAGCTATACACTAGACTCAGAAGGGTTGCATAGTTGTTGAGAAATTGAAGAAATTTTAACCAGTCTACCATTTGCCTTCATATGATATTACGAAGACTGTTGCTATGTAACTAAGATTGTATATAATTTTAAGGAAGGAATAATAAAACAAAAATAAATTCGGAAATGACTGCTTCTTGTAACCACATATTGAACTTTATTGATTTAAAAAAACTTGAGTTAACTTTATACGTTATATATAACCTCAATTATATTGTGAAAGAAACTTCATACATTCCTATGCAACAAAAGTATTCATTTGTTACAGAAATCTAGACGAGACTGCATAAAGTATCAGAATTTTATTCATATAGGATTTAGGATCTGCAATAGTTGTTTGCCTCGATATTTTATTGCATTTTCAAATCACGTATATAAACACTAACAGAAAATCTGTTTCTTAATTAATGTATATATGATGTAAATGATTTATTAAATCAGATATGCTTAATACCAATGTAATATTACTTTATGTATAGAGCTAGCTTAGTGCATTGTTTAATTAAATGTAACTAACAAAGAATAAACAAATGAATGCCGTTTATATTCCTCCCATAAACTGTATTTTAGAAAATTATTTTTCTATGTAATTAATGTTACTCGAGGTAAAATTTGCAGGAATGGTGTCATTTCATTACACGCGTCGTTTGTAGGTACAAGATAGATCATAGATGAAACTGGAGTAATAGTTAAACCTTTAAAACGATTTTCGTTATTTCCTGCCCTTCTACCTAATTATATACTTTTTAAACTCATCACGAGAAACAAAACACCGTTATAAAATGTTTCAAACTTTTCAACAGTAATAATTCGCCAATGCAAACTCCAGCTCAACTGTTTCATAATTTTACGTGGAGTAAGATTTTTCAATCTTGTAGGGACACAAAATTATACAAAATGTGTTTAGAATGAAGGGACTTCATGGATATTTACATAAAATTCAAGATATGGATTTTATTAGCAACTACTAGGTTGTTAGGTGTTTTGATATGTGTATTTTATTCGTTACATGTCATAAAAAGTTTAGTTCTTTAACAGCAAATCAAGTAAAAGCTGTTATACAGAATGGTGTTATTATAAAGCTATTAATGTTTTAAATTGATAACTGTATACATAATCTTTTTCCAACTATGTTTCTCGTGTTATTTCATTATTTGTCTACTTCTGTTTCAGGCCTGAGCTACTAGATATTTGTTCGAGTACTTTACCCTTTCGCAGCAGAGAGAGTGATGCTAGTACTCTGTTTTTGCATTTAACTAAGCAAGTTTTTGTGTATGTCTTTAGGAAAGACTCCGGTGTTCTTTGTAAAGAAGGAAACTGTAACAGTTGTGTAATGTTGTTCTTTTAGCCGCCTGGGGAGTGGTGGTTACAATGAAAAGGGACTGCTTCTTTTGCTAATCCGAAATTCGATACCCGTGCCAGGCTGCCAGAGATTTCTAAGATTAAATGATGCGAAAAAGGGCAGGTTTACGCTAGAGGGAAACTGCACACTGGTTCTTAGCAAATAACTTCTAACAAAAACTGGCCGTGGTGCCTGTTCCTGTATAAACATTAGATTATGGCCTTTTGCACAACAGCATCGGGAAATTAAACAGCGGTTACTGTAAGAAAGAAAAGCCAGGCAGTTATCTTAAGGATTTTATGATATATAAGCTCTCTGACAAGCGAAAAAATTAGAAAAATAGAACTGCTGAAGTACGTAACTATACTTTGACGTAGCGGCAATGACCCAAGGTTATCGAGAGGTAAGCTTCGGGCAGTCGCAAGTGTAAACAGATAAGGCACGCGTTCTCTCAGAGTAAAGACGATAAGTCCTATCACCAGATAATCAGAATCTTGTGAATGTTTTGAATTCCTGAACGTTCTGGAAAGTTTCAACGGCTATTATTAGTAGCCTGCTTGCAAACTTTGTACGTCTGGCGAAGTTAATGAGTCTCGCTAAGTGGGTATGTGAGCGAGTCAGCGAGCTGTTAGCGAGTATGACGAAAAGCACTGTTCTTTGAGGGTGATTGGTGACTTGCAGTGAGTAGAGTTACTGCATGGACTTCCAGACGACTTGTATTCAAGTCCCCAGCAAGTAAGCCGTCTGAAAAAAGAGGCTACGTCGAACATATTTCGTCACACCGGTAAGTCGCGGGACAAAGCGAAGTGACAACGAAAATTAAACCAGTTCGCTTTAGGTAAGTGACAAAGTGAGGTAAGGAGAACTAGCTCACTGACTGAGGTGATTGTTTGGAAAATTGAGATCTTCACATATCAATTTTAAATAAAGTTTAAGTTTACTAAGCTAAGTGAGAACTGTCAAATTTATATATTACAGCCAAACACGAAGGCACTGGTGTAGCTTAGGGACTAAAGTACTTGACTCTCATATTACAGGTTGTGTAGCTAATGTATCTGGCCGAGTTTTTATTCATTCCTTCAGCTTGAACATTAGGATTGATTTAACCATGTATTTAACCGATTTATTTATTTAATTATTCAATTATAATATATCCTATCTAAGTAAACTATTTACGAGGTATTCCGTGTTGGGTTTTGACTCAAATACTTACACCTTTTTCATCAGGAATAAGTCGCTATTCATGTGTTTCTCGTGGTCAAACAGTACGAAATATCAAACCCATTACATAGCAATATGTCTGTTAGAATCTGATTTTACCTACTATATTTTAGACGAAGTATGTAAGTATGTAATTAAAGCTTTTTCTGTTTCAACAAGAAGATAAATTAATAAGCCTTTGTAACAATGCCCCAGCAAGTGAGTAGAGGAAGTTATATGAGTGAAATACAACCGATTGCTCCTTCCTTTTACCACAGACTGAAGTCTAATATAGAAAAACTTGCACACGTATTCGTTTTTGTGTCAATTTTCTTCTGGTAGAACCCTGATGGAGGTATGATTACCAGTAGACTTCGTTAAATGAACGCCTGCGGTGCCGTATGTAGTAAAAGCGGGCGTTAAACACTACACATTTCATTTCGTTAAATGCTGCATAATTTAGCTTTTCCGGCGTTAGAATTGTTTACCGTTTATCAATGAAATTTCATAAATTAGTCAAATCAATATATATATATATATGTATATTCCTAAATTATATTAAATTACCTCTAGAACAGGTGGGAATTTATTATTATTATTATTATTATTATTATTATTATTATTATTATTATTATTATTATTATTATTATTATTATTATTATTATTATTATTATTATTATTATTATTATTATTATTATTATTATTATTATTATTATTATTATTATTATTATTATTATTATTATTATTATTATTATTATTATTATTATTATTATTATTATTATTATTATTATTATTATTATTATTATTATTATTATTATTATTATTATTATTATTATTATTATTATTATTATTATTATTATTATTATTATTATTATTATTATTATTATTATTATTATTATTATTATTATTATTATTATTATTATTATTATTATTATTATTATTATTATTATTATTATTATTATTATTATTATTATTATTATTATTATTATTATTATTATTATTATTATTATTATTATTATTATTATTATTATTATTATTATTATTATTATTATTATTATTATTATTATTATTATTATTATTATTATTATTATTATTATTATTATTATTATTATTATTATTATTATTATTATTAGAAAGAAGAGTGAATCACTTATAAAATTAATATAGATAGAGCAATAAGAAACATGTAAATTAGTGTTTCATGGGGCAGAAATATGCTTAAAGAGACTAAATTGCAAATATAGAAATCAACAGAAACCATCCGCTCATATAGAACTGAAATTTTGAACTTCAATAAAGATTTATTTCAAAGTTTTTCTCTATGAGGACAAACTTATCAAGAAAGTCACCAAGGTATTCAGTATTAGGATAAATAAGGAATTCTGTTATTAGGAAAGTTCACCCAAATTTAATCTTTGCATCCCCTGAAGATATACGAACAGAAAATTGTCATGTGAAACTCCAGATGGTCATATATATTATCTTATTGCTAATTTCTTGAAGATGCAAGAGGAATATTGTAATACAGTAAGCTTAAGCAATCATCAGATCTTCTGACTTTTAAATGTCCTTCTGTTTCCATAACCGCACATAGAAAAAAGTGACAAACGACTGCACACTTGAGAAAATCCTAAGTATTGCAGAATCCAATGAAATGACAAGGAATTCTGGAAGTGTTTCACTCCATAGGAAAATGTATTTGGCATAAATTTTGTAGTTTTAATAGCTTTGCATATTTTTTATAATAACGTTTTGTCTGTCTCTTACAGTTTACCAGTGTGCAAAAGTCATTCAAAATGAAGAGGATCTCTGAAATTATTCCCAGGATAATTCAATACATAAATTTCGTTCGTCATAAAATTATATTAAAAATATCTGTACTTTAATTAAAATCATTACAGGGATTTTTATAACATCAAAATTTTTGAAAAATATTATATATAAAGGATAGTGTGCAGTTCGAGATTTTCTTTTTGTCCCCCCTAGATTTAGGAGACCCAGAAATATTTTCTCTCGATATGGGTGAAACACGATACTTCCCATATATACGATACAATACGTAGAGAGAAAGTAGTAAATATTATAGTGAAGAATACATACATTTACCGATTTATAGGTATATCGTGTAAATAACAACAATGCAAAGGAAACACAACCTGTAGGGTGTATTAGCTCTGTAAAGATGGTAATAAAAGTGTACCTGTAGAAGATAAAATAAAGATTAGTGTAAAGTAATGTTAAAAATTAAATTTCCCTAGTACTTATAAAGGTATTAAATATTTTGTTACGTCAAAAGATTTGTTTTTAAAATCTTGAACTAAACGAATATTTTTTTATTTATTTGTACTACAACAGAGCAATGCTCCAATTAAAGTAGCTACATACATAATAATATACAAACAAGCTTAAATATAAATAAAAAGTAAGACAAAGGAAAATGCCAAATGTAATACAAAAAACTAAGACTAAACATATACAAATTTAAGTGCAATACAAAGAGCAACAAACAAGAATACAAAAAACTAAGACTACATAAATATGTAACTGTGCTATTAAACATCAAACATAAATAACAATTGAAAATCACATGCCGTTAATTCCTGTATATAAATATTCCTTAAATTGCTTGTAGGAGAAACAATGAGCCAGTTCTGTTTTAGAAGAAAGTTCATTGTACTTGACACATAACCTTAAAATAGGGGAATTTTTATGCGGTGACGTTTTTGGTGTTCTAACTGGAGCAATTGACGGTTTCTGAAATTTGCAATGCTGGCTTTAAAATTGATTTGACTAAGTAATTCTTCACTACATACCAGATCATTCACAAGTTTATAAAGGAATAATTGATCAGCAAGTAACAGAGTGACATTATTTTGAATTCCTTTAGCAGTTGCATATGGAATACTCTGATTATAAGTGAATGCGCCGATATATATCAGAAATATTTCTGAATTTTCTATAGGTGATTAGGTGACGATACAACTGAGGCATATTCCAAGTTACTTCGAACAAGGCTTTTGTATAAAATTAACATTTTAATTAACAATTTTAACAATAAACATGAACAATTTTAGCCATATATTCAGGCCCATGATCGTTGTCTACAATTATGGTACACATGACAACTTGTTGGCCATCTCTACACACCGTAGCACTTATGTGTTTGACAAATCAGATAAATGTAACTTAATAGCTTCTGTGGAAACATTTGATACCAAAGTGAAAATAGAAGTGCTTTAAGCGAAGTATTAATGGCTGTTTCTCCCCATCAGACCACAAGTATCTGGTGGTTTCATGCGCGAAAGCGCATTATATCTACTAAATCAGGTATTATATTTTGTTCACCCTCTCCTAAAATACAATGGGAAGATATGAGGAGAAAGAAAAGAGGATGAAAGCGTTTCAGAAAGGCTGCTCGAACGATCAAAACCAACGGCTGGTAAAGTTGCTGGCCATTTTGTTGTGCCCTATGCTACAATAGCCCACTTTTATAACACACAATGAGAAGGAAAGATGAGATAATATCGCAGAAAGGAACCCAGAAAGAAAGAAGCAAGATAAAGAGAAGCTTGTTTATGTTTAGTATCAGAACAAGGGAATGAAACTGTATTATTATAGCGTAGGGTGCAGGACCGGTTACGCTGCATGCACAATACCTGCTTTAAATGCGAGATTTCAACATGAGAATGGGAGTCCCGTCGCTCTCCTATTTGTAAATTGTGCATAAAATTGTTTACAGATGTTAAAAAAAGGAAGAAGATAAAAAGAGCATCGAGCCCTCAAATACAGAAACGATTTCCTATCGCGATGCCATCTCTAAGTAGCCTGGATCAGTTGCATGTATTCACGTTTCTGTCCGTTCAGTCCATTCAGGAACTTCATATGGGTCGTCCAGTAAGCCAGAAACCTGTGTTTGTGTAATTTCAGATCCCTTTTAACAAGTTTCTCTTTTTAACATCTAACGTGAATATAACAACTTTAAAAAAGAAACAGCAAACGTATCGACTGTCATTCTCCTTACAAAATCCTCAGTTACAGCATCTTACGAGAACTAGAGTTCAGTGAATGCATCGAAGCATGATTCTTAGCCCATTATGTACATTCATTATGTCTTATTAGAATTCTGTAATAGGGATAGCGGATCCCAGTCACTGGATTCATGCACCGCTTCTTCTGTCAATTTTTTGTCTCTCTCTCCTTCAGTGGTCGTTTTCTGTCATCTCTACCACGTCTATCCCATATTTAACCTTCAATTCCCATCCTATATTTCTCTATTTCCTTATCTCATTCTCTTTCATCCTATCTTTTGTTTCCCTTTCTCCAGATCCTATTGTCTCCCTTCTGTCATCGAATCTCTCTCCTCTCTCACTTTCCCGCTATTTCTCCCACACTTTCACTCTTACCTTACAGTTCCCCCCTCTCTCTACTTTCTTCTTTCTTATCTTTCTCTCCCTCTCTCTTCCACTCTCTCCCTCTGTCACCTCGTCCCTCTCTCTCTCTCTCTCTCTCTCTCTCTCTCTCTCTCTCTCTCTCTCTCTCTCTCTCTCTCTCTCTCTCTCTCTGCAACGTATATTTCATATGACACGTTGGAAAGCTTATTTCCAAGATGGTAAAAGGTTTAATATCACATAAGCCTTTGCGTGTTCTTTGAAATGCAACTAATAGATTTTCCGCGATATTTACTAATCCTTGTTTCACATAAGCTTGCCCCGTACCACTTAAGGGTCACGTGACCTTATCACCTCTCATTGGCTGCTATTGCAGTATAGACTGTTGTGCGGTAAAAATTAGTTCGTTATTTAACATGGTGATATATCTTTATATGTTGGAAGAGAGTTGTCAAATTTATATTTTCGTAACTGTTTGAATTAAATATATTACGCAACAAAGTTGATTTATCTGAAATGCATGTTAATTCTTAAACGAAGTAAAGAGAAGGTTTCTTTGCTCTCAAGCACATGACACGATGGCACGTGATTTGACATATTTGTTTATATGACTTTTATCACTGACCTTGTTTTGAACTTGATTAGTCATATATCGCCATTCAAAGGTGTGTTGTGCCGAGTGCGAGAGCTAAATTATTTTATTGATCGTTTATTGCGTGTGTTTTTATTATATGTATAATGACAGAGTCTACCGCAGTTTTTCGCTGAACCATCGCAAGGGAAAACCTTCACAAAGTGGCAAAAAAGGAATTGTGGTGCATGTGTTTAATTCACTCACAGAGAAGAATCCGTCTTTGTCAGTGAGAGAAGTTGAACAGCTGTGCTCTGAACTTACAGGTGTGAGTGTTAGATGCGTAGGGACATCGCGATATGAAATTGAGACAACAGGAAAACCTACCACTCCAAGGGTGATATTGCTGTGTGGCGGAGACGTTATTTAAGGACAATCAGACTGTACCGAGATACAAATCGCAAAAATACTATCTTGACGAGACTTAGGTGAATGAGGGACACACGACAAGTATGGCTTGACACGACTTTTAAGACTGAAAGACAATCATTGTTACAAGGTATGTGTGCTGGTTTTAAAAAATTCCAGGAAAATGGCAGAAGAACTTTCATTATAAACTTGTTTCAGTTTCATTGCTCATTCATTCAGTTTCAACTTGCTCAGTTTAATTATAAACTTGTATTTTTTCATGCCTTCATATTCTTAGTTGTATGATTTTATCTATCTTCCTAGCAATTATTATGACGTTTAGTGCAGTTTTAAATGTGACGGGAAGGCACCGCCTATGGTCTATGGCACGAAAGCATTAGCCAATTAGGATGAGGGGAAAGGTAGTTGCACGCGGAGTGATACATGTCAGCGGGGCAAGGTTATATGAAACAGATATTAGCAATAATAGTGAATATCTGGTACAACTTGTTAAACATTTCTTCTCTCGAATTACAAATAAAAGAAACCTGTCAAGTATTTGGTTAAACAATTTGTAAATAATACATTTAAATAAATGCAATGATAACTAAACTATGATAACTGCTAATTCCAGAGATTAATATTCCGAAATAAAGAAGCACACTTATGTACATTCAAACAACCAAATATTTTATCAGCAAATTCTGTACTATATCATTTTTGCACATCATTACTTATCAACTTTATGATAATTATAATGATGGCGTGAGTATAGAAAATTAATTGGGTCAAAGAAACGTAGCTATTTAACTTGATTATCAAGCTGTATAGATCTGTGCTTCCCAAGCCGACGGATTTCCATTTTTAAGGCCGGTTTCCAAGAGAAGCTGAACGGAAATCCAGCATCACGATTAAGCGTGCTCCTCTCGGGAAATGTCCTTAACTCTCCGCTCCCAGTAACTATTGCAATTTCCTAAGATGGTCGTCTCCCAAAAGTTGGCTCTATGAAAGTCTTTTGTTCAGAGATGTGAGCATTGGTAGTGTTTTGTCTTTGTAATCTTTTGAATTTCGTCTTTTAATCTTTTAATCGTCTTTTCATCTGGCTGCTTCGCGAGATCTCGAACATAGAGGGATGAGTTTGACTTAGGGAAGTGTCAGTCATCTGTTGATCAGCTTTTCTTCGTGTAATTCTAATACAAAACGCTGAAAGGCTGGCCCCGTAGCTCAGTCGGTAGAGCACCTGCCTGTCATGCTAGGGGTCCCGGATTCGATTCCCGGCTGGGGATGGGAATTTTTCTCCAACCAAGATGTTTCCCCATCTTCCCCAGAGTCTGGAGGTATGAATGAGAATGTGAATGTGTGCGTGATCTTAATATACAGCCCAACGAATATGAATTAATACCATCGATATGTTCCAAAGGAGAACGGCCGTCGATATGACCACTGTAATTACACGTTCGGCTGCAGGAACAATGGGTTTGGTGAATCAAACGATTCTTCTAATCCCAAGTTGGAATATTAAGAATGCTTCAGCCTTGTACCGTCACTTGTCGCATGTTTTGCTTTGTTCACTAAAACGAATATACAGCAGATCTCTCATTTTTGGATTTAGCTTTGAATGAATAAAAAGGTATATCAAAGATTTTATGTTTAATAATTTGCTCAATTAGGCACTGAAGAATTCCTTTCTGTCATTCTGAACTCGCGAAAGAAGAACCTTGTCCTGAAAACAAGTTTATTGCTCTTATTTCTCTCACAGATGGTTAAGGACTAATAACTTAATATGTATCAGAGGCACTCAAAAACGCCTCTTGACGTCGGAAGGTCTTTTCAGTCACGGTGTTAAGATTTGTACCTGAGTTTTTACAAAAACAAGTCTGCATATGGGCTTCAGCAACTCATGAAGCTCGTTCCATGATGATGGGCATTCTTAATAAAAACCAAGGTCTTGCACTAAAACCCTTTAAGTGCAGTCTTCAACGGTAAATCATCAACTTATTTGGGACAATTTAATGAACAACTTGAGGTGGAAATGTTTCACGTGGCATATCACTAGTTTTCGAGCAAAGGTAAACGATCGAATGAAAGCACCATTTATTTTATAATAAACAGGAAGTTAATACCGACTCGAATGTTACATTTTGATTTACTATTTATATGTTAATATATAAGAGCTCTTGAGGAAAGCTATGTAGTGTTGGAAGAGAAAGTACAAGATCTAGGATTGGTGGTGAACATTAGTAAAACCAAATATATGAAGATGGGAGGTGATGGGGATGCAAGAAGAAGAGAACCTACAGTTAAATTACATGAGAAAGAATATCAAAGAGTGGAAAAATTTAAATACCTAGGATCTATAATAACAGTAGAAAATAAACATTAGTGGAAATTAAACAAAGAATAGCAAGTGGTAACAGATGTTTCTGTGCCTTGCAGAATATGTTTAAATCAAGGAACGTCAGTAGGAATACTAAAATTAAAATACATAGAACTGTACTGAGACCAATAGTAATGTATGGTTCAGAAAGCTGGGTGTTGACAATCAGAGAAGAACAATGGTTATTACGGTAGGAAAGGAAGATTTTTGGGAAGGATATTAGGAACGATAAGGGACTTGGACTGATGGAGAATGCAGACTAACTTGGAGTTACAGTGCCATTTTGGACAACCAGATATAGCAGTGAAAATTAAACAAGGAAGAATAAATTGGACTGGCCAGGTGTAGAAAATGCCGGAAACCAGTGTTGTTAAGAAGATACTCTTAGGAAAGCTGGATGGTAGAATGAGAAGAGGAAGACCCAAGAAAAGATGGGTAGTTCATGTAGAAGATGCCTTGAGAAGGTTGGGGGTTAAAGGCTGCAGAAGAAAAGTAGAGGACCGAGTGGAATGGAAGAGAGTAGCTAGGGAGGACAAGGGCCTATATAGCCTGTAGTGCTTACTATCATCATCATTTACATTTTTATACATATTAGTACTTTACATAAGCAAAATTCATAAACTCGATACCTGAAGAGCATACTTAATGACTCGAAGGATACTCTCATGTGCACAGAATAACATGTTTTGGAGGTAAACAATCATTTTGCCAAATTATTACCATTTGTAACCGTTTGTCCTCTCATGCGTTCACTAAACAGGTTTCATAAGGACTAAATAATTGTGCGAGTAGTCTCTTGGCAAGCGTTTTGTGATACAACTTGATTCATAAACCTGTGACTCATAAATTGAAAGAATCGGAAAGCATAATAATATTCTCTCTTTTATAATTCTCTATCCTGAAAGTGATCAAACAAAGATGTCAAAATGAACTTCTTCCAAATTAAACTGGCAAAGTGAATGAACATACGTTTATTAGGAATACCATCGGCTCGTTGGGGATGCAGATTTATTTATATGAGGTGGCGGTAAGCAAATTACTTTCAAAACAGGAGGAAGGCTCAATGCGACCTGTCCATTGCTACTGCATCGCATAGCATTACTGCAATAAGAGTTTATATATCGTTTAAGTGTCCTTAATGAGCACGGACAGGAGCGGCTGAGGTCTTTAAGGCATGAACTCCTGAACGGCAAGTCAACTCTTTCCTGATTAAACTTTTTTCCAGGTTATCCTCAAGCCTCATAACTGGCATATGCCTTGTAAGTACTCACAGCTTAGGTCTGGGACGTTTCCTTTCTCAATTATTATGAAGTACACACAATAATCATATCTTATCCAGTTTCAATCATTCTTTACGTTGTTTCCCTTTTGGCTGGTTGGGAATATCACCACTTTCCTTCCTGATTTCCTAAAATAGGCAGAGAAAGTGTTACTTTTCACCCAGATGTGGATGTTTTTATGTAATTGTCTTGTTGTGTGCATTAAGAACGGAACAATCAAGTCTGACAAATAGACAAGTATCTGATTTTGCACGTCAATACGTGAGTTTTAAATGCTGCAAAGTGAACATTTCACAAAACTCTCTGTTCGATTCGGGACCACGGAACAAAAAAGTGTAACAGTGGAAATTATGCATCCGAAATTTATATTTATAATTAACAATGAGAATATCTGATAGTTATGAGCTGTATGTTACTTTAAAAATATTTATATTGGGTTATTTGGGAGTAGGAAATATTCATATTCATGAATTTATCTCGAATTATCATATTTTGATATCAGGGGTTTTTCTTTTACGTGAAAAATTTGTCATTTTAATAACTACAAGACCAAAGGGAAGGTGAAAAGGTTGAAATTGTATCCCTTGTTCTTTATCTAGAGTACTATCTAAACTAATAACCATTTAATCACAAAAAAGTTAAAGATACGCCATAATTCACATAGCTGGAAAGACCTGATGGGAGGCTAAGGGAATCAGAAATATATCTGTCGATATTTTATACCAATTTTTCTGAATATAAGGCCATTTTTCACCCGTAATTAAGAGCATCAGAGTGTCTATGAGATAACAATCAAAAAGCGTATAGGAGATGATTCATTAAAAATATTTTCTGGATAATTGTGCAATATTTTCATAAAGAATATGGTAGATGGAAATGGAAGTAAACAATGCATTAAATCATCTTCGTTCTTGTTGAATTTTATGTACCTAACTCCTAGTTGATAAGTTATAAACAAAAATCATTAATGAAAAATTTCAGAATTGATAAATACATAGATGTAAAGTGACATTACCGTCATTCTATTTCAAAATAATTTTACCATATAAAAATTCAAATTTGATCTCTGTCAATATAAGTACGAAGATTGACGATTCGTTTTCTCTCATGAGTTTATCACAAACAAATGGCTTGTGATATTCATAAACTTGTTTCAGCTTGCTTATACATATAATTAAGCGAATGCACCCTAATTTAAATATAATTTGGGCATATATGTCAATCAGTATAGTATACATACTTTGCTAACAGAGTATTTACCATTTTATTAAATATACACTAACTTATTCTAGTTTATTATTGCAATTAATTGCATAAAATAGTTAATCGTTGTAGTTCGTGAAAGTTTTAATTAAGCATAACACAAAAGATGTAACTGCGACAACTTCATTGATGTTAAAATATCGGTTGAATCATATACATCTGTGCTGCTATCTAGTGCTATATTTCATACTCATACGTATGTGCTACAATCTTCTCTGTTGAATGCATCATAGAGTAGAGAACAAATGACTCTCTGAAGAACAATTGAACTGGATGGCAGAAAATTACCTGCGAGCTCAGTCGTATGCATTGTGCGGGAAAAAACAAAAGAGTATACTTTCGTGCACCTCAAAGAATAGGATGTTACGCTGATAGACTTCTTTGTAGTATATGTAGCATACTTCTGCCAAGATAAAAATCATGACATGTAAAATTTACAACTTGTTTTGTACGAAGAGAAAGAAGCTAACTAGAAGCGGTTCATAAATGGGAACAATGATCTTAAGCTTTGTATTCATGTGTAGGTATATATGGAAAGGTAGTCTTTCATTTAACCTATTGGCGTTTCTGTATAATAAAAATCCCGAGATAAAGTTTTAAAGTTTAGAATTTAATGTATTTTGTATCTCTTAGAATAGCACTTTCATGATAAATTGACAAACTTTAAAAATAGCCTTTTACTGATATATACAAAATAACTAACGTATTTTATGAAAATAACA
The DNA here is from genome assembly GCA_030765055.1 of Mantis religiosa. NCBI lineage: Eukaryota > Metazoa > Arthropoda > Insecta > Mantodea > Mantidae > Mantis > Mantis religiosa. The sequence continues at coordinate 186,481,855 of CM060951.1, forward strand.
CACTTAAGATATTTTATGTGAAATAAGGTTCATAACTTGGGATTTTTAGCAATAGCTGTGAATTTCATTTTATTTGAATGAATTTAGTTTAATTCCGGAAGTCATAAAAATAAAAAATGAACTTCTGCACAAAAACGTAGAACTTATTAAAATATACATTTTATATCAAACCATTTTTGTGGTGTTTGTAACTTTCTTTCGAAATATTCTCTTTTATTTCAAATAATGTATACTTGTTCAAATCCTAAGTTGGTATTCCAACATTATTATCGCTTCAGTACACTGTATTCCTGTTGTTCCTACAACAGCATATGTAAAGTCTGTTTTTTTAACGTGTGTGCAGTTCCCACTCAAAGGGACCTCAAAGGTCCTGACCTCCCCGCCCACTAATGACCGTCATAAATCTATCTCCACACTTCAGAAATGGAACACTGACGTTGGGGACCAATAGCAACCCCGATTTTCTGAAAATGACAGTTGCATGTCTACTCCGCGTGGAGTCTCAGTTGCCAAAGTTCCAACTTTCAGTTGTTCTGTTTCATTAGATGCAAGACGGTGATGTTAAAATGTTGCAACCTTGTAGAGAGGACCGTCAGGAGGAGGGTCCATGTTGTAAAACGATTATGAGGGTTCCTCAAAGAAAGCGGCCGCCGTGCACTTGCGTTGAGTAGACAGACTTTAATAAGACATTTCTTTAAACGTTTATATGGATGAACTGAAGTATGCCGTGTTTTGGCTCTTTTTAGCTACTCAGGAATACTAAAACGCCATAGTTAAATATAATATTAATATCAACTGAAACTATTAGAAGTTGAAAGAAAATGAGCAAATATTAGTTATTTTTTCAATAATTTAATTGATAACTTCAAAATGTATAGGAATTCCTTGCCACTTTTACCTGTAATTAGCGAGAGAAAATATTTTGTTTTTTCTCAAAAGTGAAGAATTCTAGAAATGATAGTTTTCGCGGGAGAAATTATTTAGGTTTCGACAAGCACATTTTCACTCCTCAATTTTGAATTTGTGATACAAAGTTGAAATCCAAGTTGTGAGAGGAGGTATCAATGTGTAAAAAGAGAGAGGTAAATTTGGGATAGAATTCATTTTAGTAACTTTCGAATAGCATAGAACTTCAAGCAACAGAAAGAATTACACAAAAAGGTATAAAACATATTTCTTTATCGTCACCGAAGTTTGTATTTATAGGTTTTTCAAAACTGAGACGTCATAAAGGGAAAATTCAGTAAATGGAAGTGATATAGCCCCATTGTACGGCAGCACTCTAAAAATGAATAAAGTGGAAAATAAAATAAATGGCTATCAAATCACTCCAAGAAAACTTTTATAATGTTTATCAATTTTAGACTGATTTATTGGCGGAAAATTGAAAGTATGAAATGATACCTTTAAGTTCAAACGTAATAAATTTCACATACGCTTTTGTAATCGGTAAAGCTAAGTTTTTTTTTTTTTTTTTTTTTTTTTAATGATGTCTCCTTTTAAGCAAAATACATATATCAATTTCCAAAACCTAATTACAGATTATTGTATAATTATTAAAACTTAAACTTGAAAATTTAAAAAAAAATATTGAAAATACCTTTATTCGTAGAGAAGAAACGCACGTTTCGATGGCGAATTAATTGCTTCAGCCATCTAGATATTTCGTACTCTGTCGGACCAACTATGCAACATACAATAGGTGTACTCAAGGACAGCAAAATTACAATAGAGGTACCCTAGACTAACAAAACACATGGATCTGTAGAGAACAATATCAAGTTTGTGAAGAGTATTTATATTTACTCCATGAGAAGAATTAGTGTTTTGTTATTGTTGATAAAAGGAAATTGTGATTGTGAGAGCATGTATTTTATCTTTATGATAAAGTCCTGTAAAAATATAAATAAATTGATATTAGAATAGGTGCTTGAGTTACTATAGAACTTCTAACTTCTATAACGTACTAAAACCTAGATATACACTTGGAAATATTAGAAAAATTCTTAAAATTCTCTTTAGTCAGCACAAAAATGTTCATTAAAACCATATACTGGTACATATATAGGAATATATGTAAAAGCAAAATAATAGAAACCAACAGAAAGAAAAGTATTGAAAAATGGTAAAGCATACAGCCAACACAACAAAAGGTATGACTACCAAGAGATTCTTCTGCGACATCTATAATGATGATCAAAATTTCAATTACTGCAATTATTACAGCTTTGAACCTGTCAGATAGACTTATTGGCTCCATTGACAATAATGAAGAAATTAAAAGTTGAAGCAAACTTAGCTGCGACGTTAACTGGATACGCAAACTTCAGGTTATAGAATATTTACAGGACCTTGTGGTGCCGACCGAACGGTCGATAATGTTTTGTGGGAAAGTTCGTTTTAAACCGACGACGTAGCATATGCAAGATGGCAATAATTAAAAGTATTGGAAAACGGTCTGTTAATACTATGAGATAAAAATAAACACGTCGTGTTTCTTGTGCGTTAAGAATGTAAATTGTAAGCAGCTAAAAGAACAAGGATATAACATACCCAATTTACCACAAGTGTTAAATATGGCACATCTGATTCCCTTATGTTTTAACTTTAGAACATTTCAAATTACTCGAATGATTATTGCTACCATCCTTTTTTAGAGTTTACAGTAAACAGCAATTGTTGTTTCGATGCTACATCTCACCCTCTGATCTTGTAGTGGTAATATTTACCTGTGTCAACATGAAAGCAAAGCAATACAGAATTAGTTAAAAGGTGCCTTTTATAATATAAAAGTACTTAAAAATTTGAAATCGTTGCAATTTTTGGAAATTAAAGCATATTTCAAATATACTATAACTTTATGATTCACAGAGGATTCTATAAAAATACTTAAAAAGGAAAGAGAACGGAGATCGTAGCAATTTTCGTTAGATTATGTATGTTTATACTAACGAGAAGAAAGTAAAAGATAGAGAAGATGTGCATAAGAAAAGAGAAGAGAGAAAGCTAGCGTTGTTATACTCTAAGAATGAGTGAAAGAATGTGTGTGTGAGAGAGAGAGAGAGAGAGAGAGAGAGAGAGAGAGAGAGAGAGAGAGAGAGAGAAGGAGAGATCAAGGGAGAAGGAGAGAGGAAGAAAAAGAGAGCGACAAAAACGTGCCAGTGAGTCAGCCAATAAAATAGTTTAACAAGGGAATTAAAGAAAGTTAGAGAAACTACATACACTTATGATAGAAGACAAGCGAGAAATTAACAGCAATGAGAAAAATCAATTAAAAAGAGACAGGAATAGGAGAAACCTTGATAAAGAAAGATTCAAAGGTGATAGAAAAATACATAAAAGAGGAACGAAATATTATTTATATGGTACCTTAGAGATCTAAATTTTTGTACGGTAGGTAAGGCTTTTTCCGGTTCGTATGGCTTATTTCCTATGCAAAAATGTATATACATACTCCAACTGACTATTTCTCTCAATAAACCACTAGGTGTTCTCATATACACATTAGACGGAATATCCGTGGTTGAAATCTCGGCTATAGCATGGAATTTTGCAGTCTGGCGCTACTCTTCCATACTTTGATCTACACACAATTAGTTTCCATGTAGGAATATCCGTGGTTGAAATCTCGGCTATAGCATAGAATTTTGCAGTCTGGCGCTACTCTTCCATACTTTGATCTACACACAATTAGTTTCCATGTATGTACGTAATTTCCTAAGGATATATAGGATTTCATAGGTTATTCTCAATAGCTCACGAAATACAGTTTATTTGTCGAGTAAACAGTTATTTTAAATTTGATCAAAACCGTTATAGCAATTGTTGAGCTATAAAGGCAATGAAAATGGGTCAATGTAAAGGAAATTTATATTATGGGAGATTTTGTCCCCTTTCTGTGGAAGACATTTAAATGTCGAGCTTGGTGTTCAAACCAACTTCGCTTTTGAAGGCGCACATATAGACATTTTCTAAAAATATTATATTTGTACTGTTTAGGGAGCCCCAAGAGGATATTTCGTGGTAGCTGGTAGAGAAAGCAATTACAGAAACTAAAATAATATATTAGTTATTGAGTTACTTCCAGAAAACAGCAGCGTCATAGTAAACGCAATAAACAATGGACAAACGAGTGTGAGACAATTGCACAGACAATGACGCCTAAAGTAAAACAAGAAAGTACTGATAATGACCGTAATGCGGCGTCGGCTGCTGCTGTTGATAATGATAATGAGGATAAAATAAAAATGATGAAAAAGAGGAAACAGAAGACTCTCCTAGCATTTGCAGAAAAAGAAAAGAGAAAGAAAAGGAATAAGAGGAGAAAAGCAGAAAATGAAGGAGAAAATGTAAACGATGAGAAGTAGAAGGAAAGTCAAAGAAGATGAAGAGGATTATTTGCTTCCGCCCTGATACATATACTGCCACCTGACACCCACAATGGAATTTTAACTGGGACACCCAAAACGAATCCTTCAGAAACCCGAGATGATCAATGAGGAAGTAAGGAGGAAAAGTGGGAGGGGATGTCCGACCCATTAGTGGAATTTATCCCGACGGAGTAATCAGTCAAAAAGTAAGGTCTGTTTGAATAGATGCGACAGCTGCCACAGGGAAATTCCTTCACACACCCTCTCTCCCACACAAACGACAAACTTCGTGAACGTCGTGTCAGTCAACCTATTGACATGCAAACGCATCTTTTGTTAAGCTTAGAAAAGAAATTCAAAATAATTTAATCCGAGTAGTATCACTAACCCCTTCTGGAATGCGGTTATTTAAGTTTCAGAAGAAGTAGGATGACATGTTGGGTCGTCCACGAAATTCTTTTCTTAAGGAACATACCGACTGTAGTAGATCATACTCACAAAAAGTGATCGATTTATTAATTGAATCTGAATACAATAGAATGAAAGTTATGAAAGCTCTCTTACAACATGCTAGTAACTAATTTAAATCACTTAGAGTTTCCAATGAACAAACGGCATTTGGGGCGCTTGGCATATCCTAACGTGTTTACCGATTCATGTCTAAAAGGACGTTACCGACAGCATTTGTGAAAATTAACATATTTCCTATTTGTTTTCTTTTTTCCTTTTATATAGAGTGAAATAGCTCAGATAATCTCAGATTAGAAAGATCCTTACAATATGAAAGGATAAAGGGTATTTTTATGAAAGGAAATGAGAAGGAAATTAAGGTCGTTTTGTAGAAAATTCAGCTGTGAGATCAAGGGCGTAATACTTGGAAGAAATAAAAAGAAAAAAACTCAAAGTAAGACTTCATATATATGAAACTTTTTAAGGATCAAACCGAAACATCATATTACAAATTCATCACATTACGATATGTTGAATTTTTGCTTAACGTGGCATAATTGACTCCATTCATTTTAGTTTCTCTGTTGCTTATCTAAGATGCAAACATTAGTGATTTTTCAGATTTAATTAAAAATGTATATTTTGAGATCTCAGGCTCCAATTATATATAAAAGCAAGAGAGGGGGTGACGAAGGGAGAGCGGGAGGGGGGAAATTAAAGAGATGTCTCCGGAGCAGAATAACTAAACAATAAAAAGTTTTTTTTTTTTTTTTAATTCTCTTTTGCTTTTTTCATTTGTCTCGCCCTCTTTAAATTCCTGTGGTCATATTATGACTTAGATATTAGAAAAAACTAAGTTCTTGAATCGATTTAGGTTTTAGTTTTTACTTATTTTCATTGAGAAAGCTTACATTTACCTGTGCATTCGAAGTTCTTAAGTAAACCCACCCAAAGCACCCGCCAAGATAGCGTAGATGCTAGCGTGTGTGCCTCAAGTTCAAGAGGTCCTGAGTTCGCATCTCGGTCAGGGTGAGTCCTCTGGATAAGGTCCCCCCCCCCGAATCCTGGTAACTCTAAGCTCTGTACACCCTCGGCTCAATTGAGCATCATTTCATTCATTCATCGTCCGATACGATTAAAACTTGCAAGGCGTAATTTTTTTTTTTATTTATTTTAAAAAGCACGACTCAAAGCAAAGTTAATCCGGGACCTGTGCGTTGAAATAAAAGGTTAGAAATATAGCTAGCATTTTTGTGTTTTAGAAGTGTAGCCCAAATATGTTTCATACTACATTAAGATTCTTTGGTAAAATTATTTTATCAAAAACGGCCTTAACAATTTTAATTAAAATGTAATATCTTTTATATATTCGTAATTAAGTAAAATGCGTATGTGAGTGTCCCCTATTTAGCTGATAAATCCCCTTGCCGGTGGTTTAGTTGGTTAAGCGTTGGCCTACTGATCACTTTGTCAAGTACAATAAGCTTAAAAGCGACAGTCATATATCAGTATATTTAATTGTATTGTCGCGAAGCCGTTATCTACGATAGCGTGGCTAGCGTACACAAAGAGCCTGCAAATAACGATAGCGCCGATAAATAACAGACGGATAGTATATCACGGAGGTAAAGGACCTGCCGGCATAGATTAAGTTTCACTTCTGGAAGGTGACAGAATTTTCGGTTTCTTTATTGTCCCAGAAATCTCTCGAATGTATGAATGAGATATATAAGAGATTGTGAAACGCCAGCGGACAGTTGTAAAACGAGAGTGAGTTGCGAAAGGTAAGCAGAGAACAGCTGAGAGTGATGTAACGAGAGATGTTGAAAGCTGAAGGCTGTTTATTATTGTCATCGACCTTGGAAGATTGTGTTGTATATGTGATGTAATGTTGTTACGTGAGAATTAAACAGTGTATTTCTACGGAAATAAAGAACATTTAGAATTTCGGCAAATTGGACTTTTAATTGTATGAACCCACTAAGTCACAGTTTATTGTGACTTTGTGGGTTCGTGAAATTAAGAGTCCAATTGTACAAACTCAAAATGTTCTTTATTTCCACCGAATTACAGTTGGAACTTTTGCCGATTACATAGAATTACGTAGCGCATACAATTACAATCCACCAGTTCGTCTGTCACAGGTCCACTCCACACTCACAATTACGTACAACTCCTCTGATACATGTACGCAGTCTTCCATTCCGTTCGCTGGCACTGCGTTCAGTACAGCTGCTCGCCAAGAACTGAACTCTCCTCCAGCCCGACAACCAACCGGCCAATCTAGAAGGTTCCTCAAAGCTGGTCGTCCCGAACAGCAACGTCGTAGCGGGCAAGGTGATCCAGGTATACCACCAACATCTTTCATCGGGGCACCTTCTGGATGCGGTAGACCACGTCGTTAATCCTCTTCACCAGCCGGTACAGTCCTTGCCATAGGTGCTGAAGCTTCGGGCAGCGTCCCTTGAACCGGGTAGGACGGTACAACCAGACCAGGTCACCTTGCTGGAACCCTTGGCTGTTGGCTTGTCTGTCGTATCGGTTCTTCATCCAGACGCCTTCTGGATGTTCTGGCGAGTTATCTTGTGCATGTCGTGGAGGTGGTCCACCAGGTTCTCCACATACTCGGTCGCTGGCTGTTAGGCTTCTGGAGGGCTTCCAAAGGCCAGGTCACAAGGGAGGCGTAACCCTCGGCTGAACATTAAGCTGGCTGGCGTCATCTCCGTGGTGTCGTGTGTTGAGCGGTAGGCCAGAAAGAACAATGGCACCTTGATGTCCCAGTCTCGCTGATGGCTGGCCACGACCTTCCTCAGGTGTTCCTCTAAGGTCTTGATGTACCTTTCGACCAGACCATCCGACTGGGGATGTAGAGGCGTCGTGCGGGTCTTGTTCACCCCAAGCTTTGTAGTGCCTCCTTCATTAGGTTGGACTCAAAATTGGTACCCTGGTCACTGTGAAGCTCTAATGGTACCCCAAATCGGCAGAGCACTTGCTCCACGAGGTAGTCTCTGATAGTGTTTGCCTCCTGGTTCGGGATGGCATACACCTCCGGCCACTTGGTGAAGTAGTCCACGACCACCATCAGGTCAGGGGGAGGGGAAAGAGACGGTAAACAGTGCCTAGTGACACTTTCCTAACCATCCCCTATGTTATCGCTACAAGATAAATGGGTGGGCGTGGGCTAAATACCTCCTGTGCCTTACCCAGCTCCAGTTGGCCGTGCCTTCCGACAATTGGGTGACAATATAAAGGACTTCCGTGGGACGAAATTCCGTCACATCGGCAGCGCTTATATGAATGATCCTGAAAATAGACGGCGTTGTTAAAGAAAAGAAAATTATTTGATGAAGTCCTCTAAAATATAATTTAAATTAAGCAACTTTTTAGTATATTTTAGTGTATTTGCTCAAGTATGTTAAACTTCTTTCCATATTTTAAAACATGTAATTTGAAATGATAAGCTTCTAATCCCTGGTTCTCTATAAACTCTCCAATTGCGCATTAGATTCAGTTTATTGCGGAGTTCGTAAGTGTTGCATAAGCTAAGGTTGAAGTACTTTTTCTACCTACTTTTACAAGTAATAATAATGTATTACAATTATTAGTGATAGTATCTTGCTCTTAGGGGTAGTTAGGTATATTCTGTATAAGCACCGAGCTCTCTTCCACCACACAACAGCCTAAGAGCGTTCCATTAAAGTATCTTTGCATCTCTTTACCTCCTCTCATATGTTTACAACAAGATCGTTATAACTTGAGACAAAATTATAGACTAAATAAATTTTATGTAACTCATTTATTTTGTAGAATCACTATAAAATGATAGTCGGCACAAAAAGTTATATGATTGATACACATCACTCGTTTGTTTCTAAATTTCACTCTCTTGATCTTTTACGTTAAATTGAAATTGTGTCTACTCACAAAAATGGACACAGGTACTGTGATACATTAAGCTGCAGTAACAGCAAAAGGAGTCGGCGAATTGAGAGGAAGCCGCTTAACAATGGATATTGTTATATCTGCAGTCAAATTATAGGGCAGCCAACTCACTAGTGTGGTAACAAGCATAGCTCAGCATGACTTAGCAGTATTGCTCTAAGCAAATTGCGAGAGAGAACATTTTCATCTTTCTTGCCGACTCAACATTAAATAAACCTACATCTTTAAAACAACCTATACCATCCAATTCGGAATTAATTATATTTCTTGAATACATATCCCATATATACACATAATACAAATAATAAAATAAGTACTTAAAGCCATAAAAATAAATTAATTTCTAATAATGCAACTAAATGACATGGGGTGTGAAACGTTTATCTTTATTAAAACTTATTTTAATATAATTATCAAACAAACCACAAAATTTCCTTTTGAGATAAACTGTTTTCAGCAGTATATTTAAAAAATCGCTTCGTACTGATATCTCATGTCGAAGAAAGGAGCCGAAATGCAAATATGTTCACAAATATTTCTTATTAAATTATTTGAGAAAAAATGTTATCTAAAAATTAGGTAAAATCAATTTAAAAAGTTGTGCGAAACTCACAGAATGTTCTTTACCCATCACAGCACACCTTAGATGTGTTAATTAAAACAATGAATTAGGCATATAAAATAAGCAAGTAATTTTATTTATCTTGGCTATATTGTGTCATATACCAGTAAAAGAGATATACAAAACAAAATAAATAAATTCCAAACAATATGTGACACAATAAAAATAGCTTTTAAAAATTGTAATCGTCAAACTTTGTTAAAACTGTATAAAATATTGGCGATCCCAACCCTGCTTTATGGGTGTGAAAACTGGGTGTTCACTATCTCACAACAGAAGAAAGTGGAGGCTGCTGAGATGAAATTTCTGAGACAGGTGGCAGGTTATAGACTCATAGACAAGAAAAGAAACGAGGATATTAGAAGAGAATTGGAAATTCAGAGTCTAAATGAAACAATCATTGCATACAGGCAAAAATGGCAAGATCATGTGCAGAGAATGACCGAAGACCGTACACCACAAATAGTATAAACCTTTAGGTAGAAGAAATGTTGGCAGGCCACGAATGAGATGGTCCGATCAATTTCCTTGAAGTCGGAACGGGCCACAAGGCTTATACCGTGATGATGATGATGATGATGATGATGATGATGATGATGATGATGATGATGATGATGATGATGATGAAATAAGGAAGTAGGTAAATAATCATTTGTCGCAATCCTAAGTTTGTGTTTGCTTTGTGTTCAAGAAAAGAACAGGATGACTCATTTTCATATTTATTGATGGGAACTGAAAGTATACAGCAGCCTGAAAAAAAAAAAATAATAATAATAGTACCCACCTCGATAGCGTAGATGGTAGCATGTCTGCCTTACGTTCAAGAGGTCGCGAGTTCGAACCTCAGTCAGGGTGAGTTACCTGGATAAGGTTTTTTCCGAGGTTTCCCCTTATCCTAAAAGACGAATGTCGGGTAACTCTAAGCTCCAGGGACCCTGGGTTCGTTTGAGCATCATTTCACCCATTCCATTCATCGTCCCATATGACTTAAAAAGTCGTTGTTTTTGTTGTTGTTGACTAATGGCACTGGGGATTAGTTGATTTGCATCATTTTACCCCTAGCTTCCCAATATAAAGCCTGTAGGTTCCCACTTTTGAGACCATTACATTTGTCCAAATGGTGTTTGTTCATGATGACATACTCTTTACAGATAGTACATTTGGGTGTAGGTATGCAGTGTATTTTATAAAGGTGTTCTGCAAGGCAATCATGGCCAGTTTCCATTCAAAATAGGGCCACTGCAGTTTTTCTTGGTAGTTTTTGTATGTCAGTTTTGTCTCCAATGTTCTTATAATCCTTGTCTTTTAGTTTATCTTCTTCATCAAGTCTCTGCTGTTTTTTAAAATATAGCTTAATGTTAATTAGAGCCAAATGAAAAATTCAATGCCATGGCCGGGATTTGAACCACGGATCTACTGGTTTCCGTCCAGTTGCTCTACCCCTTGAGCTACCGTGGTCAACGTGCCTTCCAATTGACTCATTATATTTCCCGGTACACCACTTAGGGTTCTCATATTTGAGACAACCATTTGTGGCGACTTACTATTGTAAGTAGTTAATTACCAGGATTTTTATCGTAGATTATTTTTAATGTAAATTTATATTGAGGAATTAATCCATAAAGAATTAATCATTTTAAATACATTACTCCGGTATATGGGTGATTTTTAATTCTTTAAGGATTAATTCCTCAATATAAATTTACATTAAAAATAGCTTAATGTTGTTTAATTGTTTATTAATTTCAGTTTGTCTTTCACGGCAGAAGTCAGTAGAATTGGAAAATATTTCTGGGCTGTTATGCCGTGGTCTGAATCTCCAAATTAAAATTCAAACTACAGCACACCATGGCATAACAGTTTGGAAACAACTTCCAGCTATACAATTTATTTGCAATCTCTTTGTGTCAAATAGTTGATATTTTGGTACACATTGGTAATTTAATTTTTGATAAAACGAAGGAAAAGGTTCTTTTTTATGCAGTTTCTATCAAAAATTGCCCAACTTGAATCTCTAAAACGTACTTGAATTTTGGTTCTTCGTCGAATTTCTTTTTGAGTTATGGAACTGTTCATAATATTTTCTTTTAATTACCATTTTTAATGTTTATTTAAAACCCAATACTCCTCCACCTTCTTAAACCACAGAGAAAGTAATGACTTTCTCACTTTGTTAATTAACATTACTAAATTGAGAGATCCACTGCAAGGAAATGCACGAGATTTTTCCACTACATGAAATTTGAGGCTGCAAGACTTACCAATTAATGACATTCATTATACCCGATGAATTATTCATAGCTGGCAAGCGTGGTGTGCCCCTTAATCCAGAGGACCGTAAATCAAACATCGGTTGGGGTGTATTACCGCGATAAGAGCTTTGCTGAGTTTTCTTTTCCCCCATGCACGATATCTCCATGGACATGGCGTTCTCTTCAGTATTGGTGTAATTCGTTTTTTTTTTTCAGCCAAAAGCGGCAGAAAACGCTAAAATAGAATAGATAAAGTATGTAATATATTTTATGGTTGTTGGTTAGTATAGAAACAATGGCTTATTACTCCGCAATAAATTTAAATTCACAAATATACATGCGTATTTCATTTACATTCAATAACAATAATAATTTTAATGTGTGTGTGTGTGTGTGTGTGTGTGTGTGTGTGTGTGTGTGTGTGTGTGTGTGTGTGTGTGTGTGTGTCTTAGGGTAATTGGTGAAACTTGGATTAACTACATTTTGGTAAACGGTTAATTGCAAAGGAATGTCATAGATGTATTTGGAAAAACTTGATACATATACGTAAGTACATATTATTCTATGAAACCAATGTTTTGCCCACCACTGTAGCGTAGGTGGTAGCATGTCTGCCTCAAGTTTAAGAGGTCTCGAGCTAGAATCTCAGCCATGGTGAGTTATTTCAATAGGTTTTTACTGGGATTATCCTCATTCCAGAAGATCAATGGTGGATAACTCTAAGTGCTATGGACACTAGTCTCATTTATGGTTGGTTGGTTACCAACACGTCCCATTTGACAAACTTGGCCTTCGGGGTAACCTCACACCACCACGTGATGTCCGGACACCACTTCTCAGGTGGAGGCACCTAGAGAGCGGGTCCATTGTCTCCAATTATTGGATGATAGTGAAGATGACGGTGAGGTGAGAGACCTACAGCTTATACCGTGGACTCCAAACCACGTTGGGCATAGGGGACACTTCACATGTCGTGGATAGGGCCGACTTAAAATCGCCAACCCCAGAGCCGGGAATCGAACTTGGGACCCTTAGCACGGGAGCCGCCAAGGAAACCAATGCGCTACCCCGACGCCTTTTTTTCACCCTTTTATTGATCGTCCTATATGATTTTACATTGGAAGACATTTATTGCACACACAACAACAATAAAACAAGAACAATACCATACTGAATTTAGTCAGACCTAAGAATACAGGAAGAAATAGCTGAGGGTTAATATCTTTCCGCAAAGAGGATTTAATTTAGGTATGCCATATAATAATAATAATAATAATAATAATAATAATAATAATAATAATAATAATAATAATAATAATAATAATAATAATAATAATAATAATAATAATAATAATAATAATAATAATAATAATAATAATAATAATAATAATAATAATAATAATAATAATAATAATAATAATAATAATAATAATAATAATAATAATAATAATAATAATAATAATAATAATAATAATAATAATAATAATAATAATAATAATAATAATAATAATAATAATAATAATAATAATAATAATAATAATAATAATAATAATAATAATAATAATAATAATAATAATAATAATAATAATAATAATAATAATAATAATAATAATAATAATAATAATAATAATAATAATAATAATAATAATAATAATAATAATAATAATAATAATAATAATAATAATAATAATAATAATAATAATAATAATAATAATAATAATAATAATAATAATAATAATAATAATAATAATAATAATAATAATAATAATAATAATAATAATAATAATAATAATAATAATAATAATAATAATAATAATAATAATAATAATAATAATAATAATAATAATAATAATAATAATAATAATAATAATAATAATAATAATAATAATAATAATAATAATAACAACAATAATAATAATAATAATAATAATTCCTTAGCTAGTTTACTTTGTTTCGCTTGTCACAGAATACCCGTATTTCTCACCTGCAATATTGCAAATATAAAATGGTTTTGCTTTGAGGCTTCTTTCTACTAACTAAATAAATTGCTTAAACTTAAAGTACCATTTTCAAGAATACAACAGGCGAAAGGCAAAAAGAAGAAAAGGGTGCTTAAAGGAAAGAAGGAATTAAAACTTGAAGCTGAAGCTTGTATCCAAGTATGTAAGTTTTTGCTACTTCAACATAGGAATGTCTTTAACAGGAAAGGTACAAAGAAATAGCTATGGTTAACTGTTCTAAATGGCTACTGTTCGTGTCCCAAGAGCAAAATAGCAGTTTCGAAAGATTTACGGCGTGTTAAAGGTATAGAAAAACTGGATTGCAATAAATTTCAAACCGTTTTATATCTTTCCCTCCCTTCCCCTAGCTTGACGCGAGGTATTAACGTATTTAAAAAGTCTTTCCGTGGCTATATAAAAATAGTTTTATCGAGGCCGGTGTCGATATGTTCATTGTCTGAGGGAAGTGACACGTTGCCCGGCCCATCGACAGCTGCAACGTGCTGCACAATACTTCTAATATTATGTAAACCGTTTCATATTCGATTCCTATACTTCCCATTGGAAAACACTTCCATTTTCGACACCAAGCTACTTAAGCAATATTTTATATATAACAATATCGTAACATAGACCAATCTTTCTTTGAGAAAGTAAAGGTTTGCCCCCGATTGAACAGCTTGCATTCTCTGTTTAAAACGACTATTTCGTACATGAGGATTTCCACGAACAATATCTATAACATCTAAAATATAATAATAAAATTGTATCAAACATATTTTTGGTAGTTACTTATTTTGTGTAAATAACCGATGTTAATACATTTAATGGGAAACTCTGGAGTCAATTATTGCAGCAATGGAAGTATATGTGCTAGGGATTCTAATGAAGCATGAAATAAATAAATTGAATTGCTTTACCCCCTTTTCGCTGTTTTCTTTTTCTTTTTTCATTTTTAATGAAGATTACAAATTTTAAATGTATAATTGTAAACGTGGAATCAGACTCGCATAGCCAGAATTTGACTTGATTTGATCTTGACGTGCTCTAACCAAATGAGTTACTATATAGGCTCTTTTTTTCCTCCTTAAGAAAAGGAGAGCAATAAGTCTCCTTTCACAAAGTCTGGTATTCTCTCGGTAGAGACTGTTTGATATGCTTGTAATTGCATGGTCTCTTGGTTAAAGTATTTACCTAATTCTAATGAATGTAAGAGCCTCGCATGTTTAATTTGCTATTTTGTATCTTCTACAGATTGGATCGACTAACCTACCGATTTTGTATATATGCCCCTGTTACTGATAAGACCAGTTATAAGTTGATGAGAGCCTTTAAGTACTTGTGTCCTAGCAAGGATTCCAAGGGCTCACTGTGTATTTTCTTCTTTCTTCTTCTAGTGGCGCGATAGCCCCATCTGGGCCTTGGCCTCCTTCAACAGGTATCTCCATTCCTCTTTTTCTCCAGCTCTCCTTCTCCATCCTCGTATTTGTTGAGCATCTCTGTATGACATCCTCCCATCTCATTCTTGATCTTCCTACTGCCCTTATGTTATAAAAATTTCCATTAAGAACTCTTTTTGATATTCTTTGTTCTTCCATTCGTACTATATGGCCCGCCCATCTCATTCTTTTAACTTTAATGTCTTGGACAACATATGAATTTTTATAATACTTGTTTTACAAGACCATAGCATGGCCTAAATCTAGTTTCAGGGATAATGAGGTCCGTTGTTTCTTTCTTTACTAAATCCTCTTTCCTTCCACTGCCAGGAACTCCCCTATGTCCTGATACCCACATCAGTTTCACTAGGGCCTCCATGCATTGCTAAACATGGCAACAGGTTAATGGACAGCACTGCATTTCGTAATTGACTGTCATTTTTTACTTTCTCTACTATGTAAGTATTTACAGATATTTGAGGAAATACTGTATTACGTCCAAAATTTTCATACCGACATTTCACCAAAAATACAATGTATTGAGACTGCCTATATCCTCCCCTACCAGAAAATTTAGAAAAAATTTGTGTGTGTGTATGTATGTATGTATGTATGTATGTATGTATGTATGTATGTATGTATGTATGTATGTATGTATGTATGTATGTATGTATGTATGTATGTATGTATGTATGTATGTGTGTGTGTGTTTGTGTGTGTGTGTGTGTGTGTGTGTGTGTGTGTGTAAACGCTATAATCAAAAGCGAAAAGAGCACCTAATAGAAAACTTCAGCATCTTCTAAGGATGTGATACTAAGATTCTGAAGATAATCTCTCCGTCCCAGATCACATGGAAAATGTTTCAAATCACCTGATATTCAGATATGGAGTTAAGTGATATAAAGAAAATGCTTTCCTAAAAGGAAATGAAGGAGTTATCAATAAACATGGAAGACCGGAAGAAGTACTGCATATGGGAACTTTCGAGTTAAGTTAAATTAAGTAGGGTAAGTTTTAGTAAAGATATATTCATTAAAAACTACATGATGATAATAATAAGAACACGATTTTTCTTCATTCTATTTCATATTTTGTATTGTAAAATATTAAAGTGCTTTAAATACCTCATTAAGTTTTCTATTCGAAATTTTTGTAATTACCAAGTTCTTCCCTAGGTACATCAATGTATCCCACACTTTTAGGTATAACAAACTGTTATTGTTCCAGTAGTGAACTTAATTCTATGTTAGATAGTATTAATGTAAAGCAACAACTTTTGAGTTAATTAATATTAATTTGTGTTAAAAGTTGGTAAAATACAATTTATTTCAATGAAAATTGTGTACTTTTGTGAGTAAAAAGAACAATTGGAACTGAGAACTATAAAGGTACAAAGCACAGAAACACAGCCTTGATAAAAATAGATGTTTGTTAAAATCAACATTTCTATGCAAAAAATTCCCACTAGAAGTACTACTTGCGAACGTGATGTAAATAGTAAATTATGTTGGCATACAAATAGAACAGCGCAGAGCAACAAACTGATATTTTATTCTTTGGGCCCTTATGTAACTGAATATCAGGAAAACTGGCGAGACAATTTCGTATGAATGTTTCATTAAATCAAAGAGAGCCTAAAGCACAGCTACATCTGTTTGACCACAAGGTTGGCAAATATCAGTAGCAGACTTACATGATAACATCATGAAATAGACAATGTTTTAGGCCCTTATGGTTCTAAGCGCCTCAATTGTTTAATTTCTTTATTATATGTAATTTGTAAAATTTATGTATGTTTCTATGCAGGCCTATCGGTTGGTTTTCCTCTCACGAAATGTTGAATTAAACTGTATGTAACAAACTGGAAAACAATTTAATGTGTTTTTCTTGTAGGTTATTGCAGAAGAACTGTGACAGAATTAATGTAATAAATATACGTTTTCACTGTAACAAGAAGTGAAACACAGTAACAATGCCACCGTCATTCATTTGTCTGAATAGAAGCAATATGCATGACAACGGATGATCGCTGTCGAAGAGTGAATGTTCCAAGAATAGATGCCAATTTCCCCACGAGGGTACATATAAACATAAGTTCAACGACAGTTTATGTTGATTACTTTTGGATAAAACGAGCGAGTCTCTTGTGCCATCTGAAACAAATGAGTTGCACATAGGTACGACCTTGACAATTCTCATAGCTGCATCATGCAGTAGAGTAGGAAAGTATAGGGGCACCTAAGGTACCACATTAAGAGAGAAGTAGAGCATGCATTCTGCTCAGGGAACCGTTATAATACCAGATGACGTGTGTGATCCCATCTTACTGGCAGTTTAACATAAATGTTTGCCGATACACAGGAGGAGAAAAGCTGTAGAAATATTATGTTAAGCTGGGGGGAGAGCCGCAGGCGGCGGTGGTTGACAACAATGGAAAGTCGGCCACCCTAACATTTCCCGCGGGTGAGATATAGCTCCTATAGTGTTTGTACAATACAAACCACATTTTGTTTAAGTCTCACTGTATTGCTTAATATAATGTATTTATATTACACTATTTAACATTGTTTATACATCTTGTGTGTCTAAATTTAAAGTTTCTTATAGATGTAAATTTTAATCAATGAAATGATGGGTAATGGAAATGATGTTGCTAAAGACATAAATACTTTTAGTTACCACATTTACACCGCAGTTTTAAAATCGGGTCCTTTTTCAGTTTGCCTTTAAGCCTCAAAATTTGAAGAGATAACTAAAAACATTAAAAGCAGGCTGCTAGATGATTATCTAAAGCTCACGTGTCAGGAATACTTTTATTTTCTCAACATTTACCTTTAGTGTAGAGGAAGTTGTGCACTGCATAAAAGAAATTTGACACTAAAATATGAATTTTAACATTCCTGAATTAAAACAGTAAATTTTTAGATACAAAAAGTTTGTCTATGTGCATACATGTGTGAACGTAAGTATGCCCAATGCATTTGAACAGTATAAACAGCTGCTCTTTCCCATAATAGTCTCTTTAACATTAAATTATCGAATTTTCTCAAATTCTAAAAGAATCACAATTTCTCTTCGAAATCTGTGGTCAAATAATCCTATTCAACTTTTACAGAGATTCATACAAGGAAATTAAGTTTAAAGATAAAAAGTAAAATGTAAACACGGAGGCGTTACACCGAGCACTCCGACCTTCACACAAATCTATTGTAACTAACACTCCCCAGGAGGAAGGGATGAAGTGAGGAAACCACAGGAGTTGGGAAACGAACCATGGACCTCCCAAAAGTAAAGATAAAGGCTAACTTATTAACCTTCTCATTAAGAATTGGGAGAAATAAATATCAGATGCAGCTGTAACGAAATAATCAAGAATGCATTATCTGATTAAATTTCCATGCGGTAATGTATATTAAGAAAAAGCTCACACAACATGCATATGTTTTAAAAATAGTCTGGCCAGCAAATTGTATCAACATATACTTTGAATGCAGCTAAAAGGCCAACAGATGTCACTCTTCAAATTAGGAATTGACTACACAAAAACAAGAGAGGTACGACTGTTTATCAGTATGACATAAGACCAAGACACCCCTGATATTATATATCAGGGGAATATTCCACCTATTTTGAAATGGAAAGTTACACTATTATTCAATGCATACATAAAATTATGAGGAGAGGTGACATATAACCTTCTTTTCTGAGACAGCTAGACCCCACTTAACGCTCTGGAGAGTCATAACATTAGTCATTTCTATCAAATTGCCTACATATATTCGCAGTTTGATAGTCTAAAATAAAGTTCAGCTTATCTGGTATGAAGTAACTTAGCATTGATGGAAATGAAAACGTTGCACAACAAATAACGTTGCTTAACTAGCAAAAGACAGATACCCAATTTACTGCAATAGTGGCCCTAACAATACCTCAGTGTTTAATAAGAGAGACTATTATGTAGAGCTTTTAGGGTAAAACATTGTGAATTGCTTTTAATTCTATTAACTAAGCTTGATAAATTATATATTACTAAACATACAAGGAAATATCTGAAAACACTTGCTTAAATGTAACAAATTTAAGCCAAAAATATTAATTACTGGGATATTCACAGAACATATGCATGAGAAAAATATATTAATATGACGAGACTATTTCAGGGTAACTTATATTGAGTATTACGTAAGAAAGGAAGTGAAACAACTCCCCTCTCGCAGAAGATACGCTTATCGCTTTTAGGAAATATGTTTAGTACCAAAGGATTTTTTTTTTTTTTTTTTTTTTTTTGGTAAAGGATGCAGTAGAAGTATGTGTATTAAAACATACAGGTAGCACAATAAACCTTCAGTACCTTCGGAGTAAATGGTAGAGAGCATTATCGAAACAGAAAACACAAGAAAATCTGAGACAGAACCTGCATTTTGTGAAAATTGCAGTAAAAAGGGTCCGAATTTATCTGCCATTCATTATCATCTTGGAAATTCCTCCAAAGTACTACATGAATAGACCAAATAGGCAATATTGTAAATTTATTATATTTTACACATTTTGAGTGAATCGTGGTAATATTTCCCATTTGATGAATTAATGTACACATATTAGTATTCAGTTGCACCTTCTAATGTCTTAAATACACCAATTAATCACTTGTAAACATACAATATGCTATATGCATATCCAAAATGGAAACAGAACACATCATTAATTGTGAATTTGAGTTTAGAAAAACCTAAAAACAAGACAATATTGATATGTATGACAGAAACAAGCTCACTTTTTGACACCTTAGGTTAATAAACATTTGGCTTTCTTACATTAATTTAGTCACTAACGTTATATTTTATAACATGATCTCGAACTGTAGGATAAAAGAAGGTGCCTTCAAGTTGATGAGAGAAGTATTTAACCTGTTAAGCAGGAAGTATTAACTCTCCACGTGTCACCGCCATTCTGCAGTCCAGTCAGTGATCCAGGAAGCTGAATCCTTCCAGAGCCAGAGTGGCAGATGTGGACACGCTTAAGAAGCATCTGTTTGCAGTCGAAATATGATCCATGCTTTTGCTCACTGTCCAGGATTAGACCCTGTGCTTTCTTTCTTCACCGCCATCCATCTGTATCAACTCCCTGTTTCAAAACCACAAGCTACAGACCCACCAAAATTTGTAGCCCTGCATTCGTAACACAAGCCAAAGTTACATTTTAAGAAAACCATTTCCCAGAACTAGGCATATATTATGACATGTACATCTTCTCCCTGGTTAATTTGGTAGATAATTAATTAGTAGGTATTCGTTGTTAGCGTTTAATATATTTTATTTATGTTCCTAGCTGATATATAAATTTCCTTGTGCACCATTTACCATAAAAATCTATGGTTTGGTTTAAAACCTAGAGTAAATATTACCACATAGGTATTATCATGTTCAGTAATAAGATCACAGGTCTCTGTTCCTTCACTCAACAACTTTATTTTATCTATTTTGTTTTCTGTTTTGCAAATTGGGGTAAGGCAAAGATAATAGGCAATTAAACTAGATTTGTGTAAGTCACTGATCATTTTTACTTAAAAGTAAGCTGCTACTCGTATATATAGAATAAAGAAACACATTTAAACTTAAAAATGTATAACTGCAATTAAATGCATAATTTTTACATGTTCTTCACCACTGCCACATTTCCAGATTAATTTGTATTAAATAATATTCGCTGCAATAATTCTTGAGACTTAAGAACCTATAAATTTTTATGAATAACTATGTGCATTTGTGTTTTGAAATTTTAAAGATCAACGTACTTTTCTGCATGAACATGCGTTTTCTTGGCCTTACAGAAAGACTAAGGCTGTCACTTTATATAATACCTTTGTAATGTAATACTTCAATATTTGTCTTGGATAGTGAGGAAAATCCACCTAAGTTGTGCTTCGGTTTGACGTCTACAGTTCACCATACACTATTGCTTTGATAAGCTCGTAGTTGTTTTTGTCAGATTAGTCCATCATTTAAATATTTTGGATTCTGAAAGTATACACCATGCTAACGATAAGTTACTATGAATTACATTACAGAGTATTTCGCTCGATGATTCCAAATGTTTCCTTAATTCTGCACAGTTATATGATCCATTATATTGACGTTTATGTGATTATTATTTAAACTTTTTTAATCAGCAGCGTATACGTTTACCCATAGAGCAGCAGAACCCTTTTAAACAGGGTGGAAAGGCTGGCATTACATTTATGAAGGATAATTACCCGCCATAAAATGAATAATCATAACAAAAGTGTTGTCATAATTTAAAATTTAATCATTCGTATATTTTTCTTAATAATGTAAAATATAATAGCAATTCCTTTTACTGTCTAGGAATAGGTATTCCTTAGCAATTGCTTCGAAGAGTTTAATTCTATTGGACGCTTTCATATCTAAGAAAGGATAGTTACACATTTTAATATGCTCATAATAAACTTTTGATTTCAAAATCTTACCTCAAGTGTTTATTAATAATTATTTATTAAACTTTTCATAAATAAACTATTGAACTATCGCTAAAATATTGCTAAAATAGCTTTTATAACTGCGTGCTAAAAATAAAAACGTAAAAAAATTCAGAGATTCAATTTCAATCGCGTTTCACTTTTAAAAGTGCAAACATTATTTGCCCTTATATGCCACAAAATAATAATTTAAAATTATTAGTTTTCGAGCTTTCTTCTTGCGTTTTTACTCGTTAAAATGGAGTTTTCATTCAGTACTTCTGAAATATTTATGCATATTCTGAACACTTCAACAATTACTTAATGTGTCATGCTCTTACGGATTTGAGTAATTGATTTGTAAAGCAACAAAGGAATTGTAAATAATATACGTTAACAGTTTATTTCTTTGTGCACTAAAATTACGAATAAAAATTGTACAATTGCTTATTTGTTAATTGAATTCCAGAAAAAGATAAACTCTACCTTGTAGTATTTTTAGAGCATGCTTATTCAAAACAAATGTTTTTATAATGTTAACGAATGGAATATTTGAGAAAAGACACTAAAATTCATTTCTAAGTAAATTAATTGAAAATTAAAACAGTTAGATTCTTGGGTAAGACGAACATTAGATTAAAATTTCAGCCAAATTTACCAAAATCTTTAGAAATTTCTGTTTTCACTGGTAGATACAGTTTATGAACAGTTTTCGTAAATATACCCACTCTTTAGATAAAACCATGTAGATTTATTTTCAGTGGGCATTTTTTCTTGTTTTCAGGAATTGAACTCAACGTAAGAAATCTATAGAAGAATGTGTAAGGCCCGGCATTACAAAATATTTAACTTGAGGTTTATTTAAAGCCAATCAGAAGTTTAACTACAGGGTCGTTCTATAAACTGCTTAAGTTAAAACACATCCTTTGTATGCTTTCAGGTACACAAAAGAAAACGTTCACAGTTTATAATCATCATCATCATCATCATCATCATCATCATCATCATCATCATCATCATCATCATCATCATCATCATCATCATCATCATCATCATCATCATCATCATCATCATCATCATCATCATCATCATCATCATCATCATCATCATCATCATCATCATCATCATCATCATCATTATCATCATCATCATCATTGTGGGCTCATGAAATTTAAAGTCCAGATTACAAACACTAAAAAGTGCTCTTTATTTCCGTAGAAACATACTTTGGTCAACCTTACAGTCCAGAATTACGTCACATACACAATATAACTTGCAAGGTCATCGATCACAAACAAAGTTCACACAGTTGTTCACGCACACAAGTTCAATTAACAATTGTCCCACAGTGGCGGGCGGCGGCTCCTTTTATAGCGTACTCACTATTCCGGAATGTTCTCAAACAATTAAGATGGCGCTAGAAGAAAGAGAACTCTCCAGAAATCCCTCTCCTTCCCCCCACCGTTTCGGCAAGGTTTTATCTCCGCACTGCACCGTCCGTCTCTTTGAACTCGTCGGCCACGCCAACAATGCGTTCGCGATACTGTATTATTATTATTATTATTATTATTATTATTATTATTATTATTATTATTATTATTATTATTATTATTATTATTATTATTATTATTATTATTATTATTATTATTATTATTATTATTATTATTATTATTATTATTATTATTATTATTATTATTATTATTATTATTATTATTATTATTATTATTATTATTATTATTATTATTATTATTATTATTATTATTATTATTATTATTATTATTATTATTATTATTATTATTATTATTATTATTATTATTATTATTATTATTATTATTATTATTATTATTATTATTATTATTATTATTATTATTATTATTATTATTATTATTATTATTATTATTATTATTATTATTATTATTATTATTATTATTATTATTATTATTATTATTATTATTATTATTATTATTATTATTATTATTATTATTATTATTATTATTATTATTATTATTATTATTATTATTATTATTATTATTATTATATACCTCAACTAAATATTGTTGGTAGACGAAATTACAATAGATAATGAGTGTTTATGCATTTGAAGCGGAAATGGCCGAACTGAATGAAAATATAATGAAGCGTAGTACAAATTTTTGCGCAGGAGGGTAATGGAATATTTTATTGTAGGTACACAAAACGTATAGGAGGTTGAGTGACAGAAAATTCTTTAGAAAAGCTGTGTTCCTTATATTTACGTCAGGCTTATTGTTCTTAGCTTTTAGATTTACACTAAAGTTTGGTGTAAGTATTATTATTTCAACAGAAAGTCATTAATAAAGTATAGGAGTAGCTTTACAGTTCATACCTTCTGGTCTCTAATTTGAACAAATAGAGTTATAACTGCCTTTTCGTAAGAATCTGTTTAAGAACTTATGGTCAGTCCACATCTAAAGGTGATGAGGAATATTTTGGAAAATTCTGAGTCTCTGTAGTCTTTGGAGTTACCTAAATAATAATCACTGAAGCGATTCTTCAAATACCTTTCCAACATTCTTTAAACAGTGTTAAACCACAGTTAGAGGACAAACTCTAGTTAGGTTAAACTGAACTTGAAGTTTATAATGCCTTCGAACATTAAAAATTATAGCTTAAACCTCATATCCAATACCGACTCCACTTCACACCAAGTAGAGGCTCTCTGAGGTCCTATATTGGTCCCCAGTAAGAGAGAACCAAACTGGTTATCATAATTTACGAAATACGGTGTTCAGGAACATAGACGAAGGAAGCCGGCTGTCAAGGAATGACTGGCGTATATACCACAAGATAATCACGCGGGCGGCTCAAAAGGTGCACACCATTGTGTTACCCTGACTGACATTTGTGTACATTACTTATTAATTATCCGCGGCGGGCGCAGCGAGCCAGTCATTACAACGATAATAATTGCGACAGGTGCTGCTTCTCGCGGAGAAATAATGAAGCTTTGCCCAAAATTAGCTGCTGAATCAATTTTTTTTACAGAAGGCGGCAAAAGTAACTGGAAACCGTCGGATGTGTCAGAGAAGAATAGTCTATGCATTCAGATAATAATTGATTTCTGAGAACCGTGTGCATTTTGGGAAAAGCTGAATGCACAACACTACAGTTATTGCTTACCTACATGAAGTTTGAAAAGGTTATGTTTAAATTACAGCAATATCCAGCATAAATTTATACCAACTTGAGTGCCCCATTCATGTCTTATTTTGTTAATGCTTCTACTAGCATTTAGGGTGCTCAAAATGTAGCGCCAGACCGACTAACTAGAACAAAACTATTTTTGAGAAATAACATGATCTGCGTTGTAAATTTCAAATTATTGTTATTGATTTGGCTTAAAGCGGACGTTTATTTGGTGCTGTAGCACTGGCAGGATAGATGATGGCTAACATCATATTATATTAATTTCGTATAAATCAAAACTGGGTTAGCTTGTTTTACTGCCACACATGGGGAGTTGGCAGGTTTTGCTCTGTTAATATACCTATATTTTTGGTTCAATAAACAATACAGCTTGCAGGAATTTAACTTTAAGAGCAACTGCTGAATGCAAATTACATATCTACACGTGGTATATTACTGCAATAATTTTGATTTCACCATAGCTTCATACATTGTAACCATACTGCCCACGTTCTCATATAGCAACGCAATCTTTCAAGCAGTGCATGAAACTATAGATTTCCATTCATTTCCAAAGTCAGACTTCGAGTTTTTCTTTCCTTATTGACATTAACCTCTACAGATAAACTTTCTATCTAAATGTTTTCCATAGACTTCCACCTTTTTAAAATTCAGTGATCACATTAAATTTAAAATTTACAGAAACACAAACATTATTTTGATTACTTCATGTTCTGGTGGCTATTACTCCTTTTACATCTATTTATTTGCTAGCAACTGTAACATATAAAAGGCTATGTTCCATCTCTGAATCAGAAAATATTTTGCTTAGAGGAACGATTCCAATGAAGTAAGTGTATGCAACGTACACTTAGGGTAAGGACAATACGAAAAACATTTTTTTTTAATAATAACAATTTTTATATATTCTCAGGTACGAAACTTTACACACTACTCATAAACTATAAATGTACCATGCAAAAAATAATTTTGTTACATTCCAATCTTTCATTATATTCTTTAAATGATGTTAATTTAAAGCTACTGTGGCCTGTCAACATTGTATTTTGTTACCAATCTGTCGTGTAACCTGAGACCAACATAATTACTATGTTTGGAAGCTACTGTTCTTAAACATTTTGGCTCAATACATATAGTGAGATCGTTTACTTTTTTAATTATGGTAGTTCAGAGAAAAATTATTTCAATGTGTATGTGCTTAAGCAAATGTTATAATAGTTTCTGGATATTCAGTATGTTTGAAATGACTGGAAGTGAAGCCACATAGAGATGACCGTTTAATAATATCCTAAGCAATAAGATGATTTTCATGTAACACACAACTATCTTGGAGTTGGCTGCTTTTGTAGGTATACCTTGGACTGATTATCCGCGCGATATGGCTTAGGTAGCGTGTAAACCTCGCATTCGGAAGTCGCGGTTTGATTCCTACTTGAAACCCACTTTGATCTGTCTCACTCTCATTTCCTCTGTTTCAGTTTTCCCCTGCCATAGGGAGGGAGACAGAAGGTCAACGGTGGGCAGATAGTTCAGAGGCTTGCACATTGTATTTGTTATCTGCTCCTCCAGAGAGTGGCCATCTGAGCCTCCATTACCCAATCGAGCTTTCCCCGACTGTCACTTGGTAGAGTTTTCAATTCCTCTTATCACCTAATGATACTTCCATGTACAGTAACATTCAACTGTTACCGGAAGATGTAATATTTTTGGAGTTGGCTGATTTGGCTATGAACTACTCATTGGCAGGTAACGTAACCGTGACCCATGGCGTAATAGCCCCAAGTGGGCCTGACCCTACCAACCCGACTGCCAGCATCACGCCCACTTACGCATGGTAGAGGTAGGCGGTCATCCAACCGATACGGGGAGGACATGTGGTCAGCATCTTCGCATCCCCCAGCCGGAATACTCATTGGTACGTATACATCTTTAAGTTCCACATACTATTTGCAATTTAAGCCACTTTACTTTTAATTGTCTTTTCGCAGTACTCTTTAAGTTAAAAGTATGTTCTAAAGGGCTGGCACTTAAAGAATCCTGTTAGGATTAGGATTACTACGAGAGTATTCGGCACCGAAACCTGTGGTTTATTGTAAAGTCTGTCTAGTCAACGGGTGTGCAGTTCGGACTCAAAGAAACCTGACCCTTCCGCCCACTAATGACCGTCATAAATCTATCTCCACACTTCAGAAATGGAACACTGTCTTTGAGGACCAATAGCAGCCCTGATTTTCTGGAAGTGACAGTCGCATGTCTAACTCCACGTGGAGTCTCAGTTGCCAAAGTTCCAACTTCCAGTTGATCTCTTTCATTACGTGCAGAAATTCGTTGTGTGTCACGATGTGGAGACCGTGGGAGGGAAATGCAGTGGTAAATGCTAATGAAGTAGTAGATTACTTTCAGTCAAGTGAAAATAGTCAAAGTGATGACAATAGTGTGAATAACTGGGCCGAGTTATGTTACTGGAAAAGCCTCAAAACACAAAGTTATAACGGGAACGCTTTCTAAAGAAATTCAAGCGCTTGTTTTGAACACATATAAATATGTGCTGACAAATAATCTTGGTAAGGGTTCGTGCAATGAACCTGATGATAAATTCTGGGTATTCACAGAAATACAGTAACAAAAATTGTGACGAAAGGAATACCAAAGACGCTGATCAAGTGTGAAAACAAAAGGAAGTGTTTCTCTAAAGTAAATAATTTCACATGCGATTTAATTCGCCGAGAAATTTATAGATGCTATGCAAAGGGGAGAGCGCCCACCTTAGATGAATTGGTTGCACATGTGCAAAAAATTTGTGCTTTTTCTTATGGGCCCTGCACTTTGCGCGGTCTCCTAAAGGGTTTCAAATACGGCACTTTGAATTAAATAAGGGTTATTATGGAATCCAGTAGAATTGTAGCTTGGCGATATAGATATATATATATATATATATATATATATATATATATATATATATATATATTTATCGAAACTAAGGAAGTTTCACAGTAATGGATATAAGATAATTTATTTAGAAGAAACCTCGTACGATACCCATGACGTATTGAGAAAGTGGCAGTCTTGCAGAACGGACTGGGAGAAGTAGGGCCGGGGTTGTAAAACGAATATAAGGGTCGTCAAAGGAGTCGGCTGACGTGGACACGCGTTAACCAAACAGACTTTACCTAAGCCCCCAGTGGATTATCCCCGGGAGGAAGGATGAGGCGAGGGGAGTCAGAGAGCAGCCGACCCAAGGAGTTGCGACAGTGCCGAGACACCCACCTACACTTCTACCCTGAAAGAGATCACCAGCTGAAAGATGATGTGAAATGATAACGGAGATGAAATGGAGGGACAGGATGTAATTAACCTATCCAGCATTCCTAGAGACCCGGAAAAACTCCAGAAAAGTCCATGGGTCAGGTAGGTTGGCCACTGGAATCGAATCTGGGCCTCCCGAATGCGGGCCACATATGAAA
Source organism: Mantis religiosa (assembly GCA_030765055.1). Taxonomy (NCBI): domain Eukaryota; kingdom Metazoa; phylum Arthropoda; class Insecta; order Mantodea; family Mantidae; genus Mantis; species Mantis religiosa. The sequence continues at coordinate 186,510,055 of CM060951.1, forward strand.
TCACCTGAACCATCCCGCTCGCTAAGATTCCTGTTGATCAGTAGTCAAATGCTGGGCTGGTTTCCCACCTACTATCAATTACCTATCCACAATATCACGTCCCCATTAAGATGTTTTAGCTTCATATACGAGTATTTTAGAATCCAGGGATCGATAGGGACTCCTCAATTGCTGAGCCACTATGCTCATTAATATTTCATTTAACCTTAGAACAAAAAACCAAGAATGAGAGATGCTTTGCTCTTTTTTACTTTAGGCACCATGGCAAAGTCCTTTGAGGGAAGCAATGCTTTTATAATTTAGTTGTTTAAGAGTTTTATAATAATTTTAGACGCTACACCTTTGATTTACTAACATTGGTTACGTTTTAACCGATAGTTTTGCAAGCTACACAAGATAAACATTGCAATTCTAAAATTAATAACTAGGTTTATACGACGCAGGTATTAGCGACTCTTGAGCACGTTATTTGTGTTGCTTTTTCCAGGTAACGCTTTTCTCATAGTGACCACTGTCCATATCGCCGCCGCCTTTGAGATGCTCCGACAGTTTCTACGTTTGAAGAAGCGTGCAGCAAATTAGCCGAAAGCTATACAACTGCACACAAGAGAGCATTATGAGGGTTTCCTTCAGCGTGAATCGCTGCTGCTACAGATGTCACTAATAAATTTGTTTAGAATCCCGTGCTCGCAAGGTTTTGCTTTTGTGATCGGCTTGTCGGCACTCTGATGTCCTGATGGGCGGTGTCCGGCGGGCAGTCCCTCTTGCAGGGGCAGGTGTTGGCTTCTGTCAGCTCTGTTGGTGCTTCCGGAGGGGATTGAAGAAGATGCGGTAAGTAACAAAGCCGATGCAACGGCCATGTTCGTAGAGTCGAAGAGCCCATATAAACCACGAACTGGTGCTTTCTTTAATAAATTTCCAAAACCCATTTTTGATCTTTTTTCATTCTCTATTTAAACAAGTGCAGATGCAAAGATATTAAGTTACGTGTAGACTTACACATTCTAAAAACATAAATTTAAGCTATTCTATAAAAATTCAGACGCGTTACATTTACATGACTTTCTCTACCCATTCCATAACCAAACAGATATTCTTAATATTTACTTATGAACTTCAAGTTGAGTTAGACATAAATTATAGAAATGTTTTCTTATTTAAATACTTCGACGTGAATAGGGGAATACTGCAAGCTTAAGCGATAGTAATATATTTTAAGAATTGGTTGCTATGAGATGGTTTTTAGATGCTCTTTGCTCTGCATGAACTGGAGGAAACAAAACGAATTACAACTTTCCATTTCAGAAAGGTGTGAGTGTTGAAAATTTCAAAATAATAACAAGACACGTTTCAGAAATAATTAAATTGTATTAAACATTAAATAACTACTGAAAAATGGATTCGACCTAAATTGTGTGAGTGAGATCTCAATTTTGTATGTAGTGAAATTTTATCTATCTCTTAGGAGTTTCTCGGGATAAAAGGTAATAATGAAAGAAGAGAAGACATTAGGCTTTCTTTTTAAGAAAAATACTCCATTTCTCATGAAAATATTTTAAAATATAATGATTTAGCAGAAATCATTTAAGAAATTGTTAGAAAAGCAACATTTTCGAAAATACTTCCAAGTTTAGAATAGTTTGTGATGGAAGAAGTTTTTGTAAATTTTCCTGTATATGCTTGAAACACTCTGAACTTAAATGCATGTTTGGTTTTCGTCTTTTACTATACTGTTAACAGTTTAGTTGCAAGTGCACACTGACACACACAGAAATTTCTATATAGGTTTTTTTTTTTTTTTTTTTTTTTTTTTTTTTTTTTTTTTTTTTTTTTTTTTTTTTTTTACTATCATTCAGAGGATCTCAAAACTGAATTTTGGCGAAATATACCAGGGCTGTTCAACAAAGAATGATCATAATTTTTCGCACTAAAATTCAATCTTGTTATATTCTGTTAGCTTAATGTCCAACAAACACGCCGTAATAGTTTCATTGTTGGCACTCCTGATTTTCGCCTGTGAGAACCAGGTAAGTTCAGACATTTTCAGTATCGACTACCGCTGCAATGCAGGTAACATGCAGTTAAAATTGATGTTAGAGGAAGATCCGGAGTCTCTTCCAAACGTAATCACTGCTGATGAAACTTCGCTACATCATTTTGATCCTGAGAACGAACAACAAAGCTCAGTGTGGAAATCTCCTTCATCACCAACCCCCTCAAAAAGCAAAAGTGGTTGTTTCTGCTGGGTAAGTTATGGTCATCTCATTCTTTGATATTCATGGAATGGTTTATCAGCATGTTGTATCTGCACACACATCAGTAACTGGACAATACTACAGGGATGTCCTGAAAACATTGCAAGTCCATATCAGGCGCAAAAGACCACATTTCCGTGAAGCAAGCTGGATGCTGCACCACGATAATGTGCGGCCGCATATTGCCAATGTTGTTGCTGAATATCTTGCAAAAATCTACGTGAAGTGCATCCCTCACCCTCCCTGTAGGCCGGATTTAGCCCCATGTGACTCTTCTATTTTCTAACTTGAAGAATGGCCTTCGTGGGAGGTATTATCCATCATCAGAAGCAGTGGTGAAGGCTGCGGAGGCGATTTTGAAGGATCTCTCAAAAATGGTTTCCAGTATATCTTTGAAGGCTGGCGGAAACGCTGGGACAAGTGCATCGCATTCAGGGGAGGCTATTTTGAGAAGAACCATCAAAATAATGAGGATAAGTTAAGGTACGTTTTCAAAAAAAAAATTGTGGTATTTCTTTATTGAACAGCCCTCTTATATTTCTGAACTCTGAAAGAATTACAAACAACATTCGTGCCATGTGTGTCTGTGAAATCTAATCCAAACACCAATAGCCAGTTAAATACTAAATAAGATTTTTAAATTCAGCATCTTCCAAGGATGCTACATGAAGATTTTCATGAAATTCCTCCATCGATATCCAGGAAAACGCCTCGAAAATGTTGATTTTCTAAAAGTGGCTCCAGATATTTTGTTTGAAATATTATATGTTTAAGACAATTTCACTACAAATAAAATGTGTTTCTTGAATTTTCTAGCTTTAGCTTTTAATGCCCGATTTCACCAACAAGTGTTAAGACTTAACACGAGTTTAGCAATAGTTAAAACAAAAATTTCATTTCACCAACAAGTGTTAGCGTAACACTCGTGTTAAATCTCATGCTAAACTAACAAGCCGAATTTCTAATGTTAAGTCCTTAACAATTGTAAATAGTCAAGATGGCGAGCATGAACTCAGCTGTTGATGTCGATTTGCTATATTTAAGACCGTCTAAATGGCATTCATAATAAGAGTACGGTCTATGAGGAGAAATGATTTTGAGGAACTATCCGAAGAAGATTGTTTTACGGAGGTATAGACTGTCGAAACATGTTGCTATGAAGGTTACTGCGGAAGTGCAAGAGAGGTTAGAACATACATCGAAAGGAATATGGCGATCTCGCCTTTGCTTCAAGTATCAATAACCTTGCGATTTTATAATTCACTGAATTATGTGGATAATACATTGTTCACCTCCCGTCTTGAAACTTTTAAGGCACTTGTTATTTGCACCTCGTTTTAAATTTACGTAATACTGACAAGTTGTTTGGTGCTTGTGCATATGCATTTGAATTAAATTCGTTTCCAATATTTTCCCCGCGACATCTTTCTCTTTTACATTCACTGCATCCGTCCTCTTATTTTCCACGTCATCATTTGAATTAACAATTCTTTCTCCGTCGATGAGAAATGTGTCTTACGGCTTTATTTATGATTTTGTTCATCTGCCATTTGTGCAGACGAAAATGAAAACAAAAGCGCATCGGAGTAAGTTCAGAAAATCATCCATAGCCTTCTATAACTGTGATATTTACAAGTTTCTTGGCGTTAACACAGGTTTGTTAACATTTTAAGAAAACAGGTTGGTGAAATGCATGAAATTTAACATTAATTTTAGCGCTCTGACAATTGCTACGTTACATTTTTTTTTTTTTTTTTTTTTTGCTTGTTCCATTTATACGCCGCCTTTAACTACTGTGGTCATATCGGCGGCCGTTCTCCTTTGGAACATACCGAAGGTGTTAACTCGTTATCTTTTGGTTTTTAATCATTACATCACGCACACATTCACACTCTCATTCATACTTCCAGGCTCTGTGGAAGATGGGGAATAATCTTGGACGGAGAAAAATCCTCAACCCCACAGCCGGGAATCGAGCCCGGGACCCCTAGCACGGTAGGCAGGTGCTCTACCCACTGAGCTATGGGGCGAGCCCACCTTACATTTGTTAACGTCAATTTTAACATCTGATGGTGAAATCGGGCATAAGTGATCCTCACTCTGAATAAGTTGTGCTTAACAGGTTAACTGTAAGAAATAGGCAAAATCGTATTACACAAAAAAATGTACATTTTTTTTAAAGCACACAATTTAATTTATGGAAGCATTACCATTCTCGAAGGGTACTTTGCTGGTTTGAACTTTCAAATACTTATGCTTTCCTCAAGAGTGAAGTTGCTGTTGGTTTTTCACTCTCGACTGTTAAAAGAGAAGTAATTTTTAAAGCTATCACATAGCAACCCTTCTTGAAGCATTTAAGATTTGCTTAACATCCTTAATATTATGCCCGTTAACATGAATAGATAGGAAAATAGAATTTTGTAATACTACTTGGTAGAAATTAGGTAGAGAAAGTCATATTTGTTTCACACATGCTTTTTTCCCTTGAGTTAGCTCATATTTTATTTGTGCTGTAAATTTAACAGCAATCCAGATTAATATTAAGTGAAAGGAAAACTAAATTATGTATAGCTGTACTGGTATGATGAGGAATAGAAAAAAAAATTGTGTGTTGTTACGTAATTATAGTTTTAAATACGATACTTGCTGTATAGATTAGGGACTCTTATGCGTGTCTATAAAAATGGAGAAAACGGGAGTGGAGAAAATAAAGATACTCATTTTCTAAAAATTAAAAAGTAGCTAAAGTAAAGTTTAACTAATGTTCATATCTTTAAGCATAATTATCCAACAGAAATAAACATTTATGAAATGTTTTATACAATATTTGTATGATAGATTATTGACAAAATCTGCGTTTGGGGGTGCAGGTTAACCAACTTGTAGAATTTTGGAAAGCAATCAGGATTAACAACAAAACAGCAGATTGCGTGCAAGAAAAGGAAGCATAAATCGTGAACAGGATCCTTTCTCACGTAGGTACAGGAGACATCGCAGTACCTACCTCCATGGCAAAGCCGCCGGCCGGGTCGGTCGCTTCAAAAGGTTTTGCCGAAACAGCGCGGGGACAAGATAAATGATTGTGGAAACTTGTCATCCCCACAGGACAATACGAGCAATGATTTTCAATGCTCCATAAATACATCAATGCTTCTTCCCCTCTTATATACTTAGAGAGAGAGAAAGGTAGGGAGAGAAAAAGAAGCTGAAAAGGTGTGAAGGCCAAATTCGAATGTTTATGTTAACATCTCTATTCACGCAACTACTGCCGAACCTGAAAATCCAGTGGCGAACTGGTACATGTGCACAGAAACTAGGCCATCGAAACTAATGGTCATATGACCTATACGATATCTAAAAACAATTAGGTTAGCTTTAACAGACGCAACCATTTAAAGTACCTTCTTTCATGTTTTTGTTCACCTCTTTTCGTTAAATTGCTTCACACATATGCCCGCCTTGGTAGCGTAGATGCTAGCGTGTCTGCCTCACGTTCAAGAGGTCCCGAGTTCGAATCTTGGTCAGGGGGAGTTACCTGAATAAGGCTTTTTCTGGAGTTTCCCTTATCCTTAAAGACGAATGTCGGGGAACTATAAGCTCCATGAACCCTGGACTCATTTTAGCATCATTTCACCCATTCCATTCATCGTCCGACATGACTTAACATGGAGGACGTAAATTAAAAAAAATGCTTCACACATACCTATGCATATTATGTGCGTCTAAGCTGGATTTAACTTTCCCAGAATGGTTTAATGTGCTTTGGCTCGATATATTTTATAAAAAATACACCTGAGTGGTATTTTAAAGAGAGTTTTGGACCTATATTTAATAAATAACTCATTTATTAATTATCCTAGCATTACCAAAGTATAGTCCATTACCAAGATGTGTTACTTGCCCAAAATGAAGTAAATGATTCGTACATGAATAAAAATGACAGGAAACTAAAATGTTATTACCTACCAATATTTCCGGCATTGTTTTCAACTATGTGCTTTTGTAAACATAATGATTATACAAGCTTATAAATTATAATTTCACCAATTTTTAATTTATATGCGAGTTTTCCCGCCTCGGTAGCGTATCTGCCTCACGTTCAAGAGGTCCCAAGTTCGGATCTCGGTCAGGGTGAGTTACCTGGATAAGGTTTTTCCGGGGTTTTCCCTTATCCTGAAAGACGAATTTCGGGTAACTCTAAGCTCCATGGACCTAGACGCATTGAGCATCATTTCACCGATTTCATTCATCGTCCCATATGACTAAATGTTGGAGGACGTTAATTACACACAAAAAATGCTAGTTTGATTTTGTTGTCATAAAATATTAGTTCTAGTTTTCTGTTAAACTATATTTTATCACATATATAATTCACTAAACTTGTCAACGGTGTATTAATAATGATATCTTATTATTTTCAACTTTATTCTCCAACTTGAGTCTTTCTCGCCCATTGTTTTTTGTTATCAGTCCACCATTATTTACTCTCTCCAACACAGACGCTATGTCAGCTTCAGATAATTTTAAAGTTCACCTAAACTGTACAACAAATGGAACAATTCATTCTGAATTTCTGATAAACTCTGGTTTTGAGGAATCACCGCAGTGAAATTATACTTTTACTGACACGAGCTTCTAGTCTGCACGTCTGATTAGTACTCTTAACAGTATCTTTTAAGGCAGAAACTTTATAGAAATGGACAAAGATAAGGAAATTCGTTTATTTATTTGTTTATTAAATGTTGGATCTATCAAAATGTATGTAGTGAAAGTCTATTATTTAGAACTTAAGTAAAATATTGAGTTACATCTAAATGTTATGATTACATAAGAGAGTTTATTTTATGAGTGTTTTAAATAGGTTCGTTATAGTTTTTGATTTCACAGTTTAAAATTATTCATGTTTTATTAGTTGCACTGTACAGGCAGAGTAAGTATTGTGACTTTGTGGGTTCGTAGAATTAAAAGTCCGAGTTGCAGAAATTAAAAATCTCCTTTATTTTCGTAGAGATACACTGTTCAATTCTCAAGTAACAACATTACATCACATAATAACACAATCTTCCAAGGTTGATGACAATAACAAACCGTGACAACTGATTACATTAGCTCTCGTTACAACAACACTCTTGTTACACGTCCTTAAATACCTAATTCGTAACTCTAGATGGTTCTAAAGTCAGACAGAACCCGAACAATCTCTTATCAGTCCACAAATTTCCAAACATTTTATCACATTCTAGAAGCGTAACTTAATCTATGCCGGCGAGTCCTTTACCTCAGTTATCTTTGCTTGCCGGCGCTTGTTTACAACAGCCGCGCTATCATTAACTGCTCAGCAAGGCTCATTATTACCATGAAACTTTACCCACCGACTGTTTTCTTATTTGTGCCGAAACTTTTATGTCTGTTGTTGTGACTGTATGGAGGGATTTAAATAAATACTTATAATGTTTAGTACATTTGCTCGTACATTTTCTCTTACTTTAAGTAATAACAACTTTCTTAAATCTCATTTGAAAGTTAGAAAACTTTGATTACAACTTTGGCAAAATCTATTATATTTTATAAATATCTTTCAGTTATAATTTATATTATATTTATATGATAAATGTATATATATTAAAATATGATATTTTATATCTAAAAAATAAAAAGGAAGGACATTTCTTCATTGTAAATATGTTTAATATGATAATCGTTGGACGTCTTTTACCCAACGTTTAGTTTGAGTTAATACAGTGACAGTATTTTTTATCTTTTCAACATTAAATTTGAAAGAACTATTATACAATTTACTGCAAACAGTAGGTACTGTTGCTAAATGGCACATAAGTATTATAAACCTATTTCAGTATCCTAATTTAAAATTCTTCTTATGAGGAAATAATATTTCTCGGTATAGTTACATGTAAACAGTCATTTTTAGGTTACATATATGGAATTTTGGTTTCAAGTGCTCCATCTTCTTCAAAGAATTTAGGTAAAGTATTTTCTCACGAGATAGACGTTAAGCTTGTTTCAGTCTTTCTTCTCCGTTTTCCGTATTTCTTATTTTAAATATAATCGTTATAGACAGAGGTATTTTACCCCTTTTCTTACTTTCGAGGAACCAAGCTGGTCTTACTGACTTTTTGTGGCAAAAATATTTATTTGAGAAAAAATCCTCAAGGTAAAAATGTCCATTGGACTTACAGATGCTGCTGATACAAAGAAACACACAGGTAAAACTATTACAAGAGACTGGCCCAAAGTTGTTGAGTGTTATTTGCCGCCTTTTTTATCTAGCTCAATTTATCTTACGATTCTGTTTCTTCCGTAATTCACTGCTCAGAAACAGAAACCTATTTTGAATACCAAATAATTGAAGTACAACTCTTTAATAGTTATTTATGCTATAAGGGAGTTAGGTACAATTTACCCTCAGATGAGTCGTTTGCGCCCGAACGAACTGAGAGCTAGCAATATTGAGTCCGAGGATGGCTCATTCTACCCACCTCCCGAATTGCATATAAGATTTTTTTTTCACTCATGCTGATCATGTACCAATTATTGGTTACTTGTGGTATAATTTCAATTTTATATTATACCAATTCATTTATATTACTTAATGAGTCGAATTGTTCATTGACATTCTCTTGTTTATCATTGTATTGTTTGTTGCTAGGGGAGAGCAGTAGTTGAATTTTATATGAAGGTGTGGTGACATATTGATTGTTTAATTATCAATGACAGCATAGAAGGGCAGTTGTCAATTTCTACTTCCACAGAAGTCTAAATCAAGATACGATAATGCATGGTACATTAAGTGCTTCAATGAAGCGATAATTCCAGTCTAAAAACGATACCAACATTGTGAAAATTCGTTGTTAGTATATTTCCTAGAGAAGTCTACAATATCTCACTCCCCGGAACGTTTATGATGTGAGTATTCTTTGTTAAAGACAATTGTTTTAATTGAGGAGAATGTAGATATATCAATGTTCTCAAAACTACAAGCCTTTTTGTTGCGAAAAAATTATGGTTATAAACCAAAAATGGTAATTGTTTTCCAATTTACAATTGTTTAATTCATACTTAATTGTGTTTCTATTATTGGATATTTTTCTTTGGGTAGCAATAAATAAATGATTATTTTATGAATTGCATAGAAATATTGTAAATGATTTCAACTCCTACAACAACTTCAGTCCTTCATAGCAGGGAAGTGTGTAGGGAGGTAAGTAGGGAGGTAAGTTGACTTACTTTCCTTGAGAGGCAATTTCTAATTACTCGTAAAGATAAAATATACTATCTTACCACAACATGAGTGGAAAAGACACATTTCTATGCAGCTAAATGAGACAAGAATACAATTGCTATATGATTCAGGAGGCAATGGAAAGATAAAACTTTCATTTGTTTACAAACAAGCAGGGTGGTGCATTTATCGTTCCATGAACGTGGAGGTTAATACAATTTTGTTGGAAAGTGGAGAATAGCGTTGAGGTTGGAGGTCTGAATTTGGTACACCATCACCTACAAGTTAAAATCACTGAGATACCGAATAGAGATAGACATTTGTAGAAACTGTTTAACTAGATCCTTAGTTGACTTACTCACGTTGCACGGGTAGGTTTTTCAACCCTGATAACGTAATGGTTAATTTAATTTACTTCCAACCACTCTTCATGAAATTACTGTTCTAATACATGGGGAACCTTTTATATTGAATCCTTCCCTCTATGTTTTATAACTGTGATTTCTTAAACTCCAATGCCCCTGGGCATATTTGAACATCGTTTCACCGATTTCATTCATCATCGAATGGCTTAAAGATGGAGGACATTAATTAAAAAAAACAATTACGACTTCCCATTTGACAACAATGGAGTATTGGAAAACTCAAACTATCAGGAATATCTCAGAAGTAGTTAATAATAATAAATATAATGATGTATATTTTTGTATGTAATAAGATTTGGCACTCTCTTACAGTTTACAAGTTGTGCAAAGATCATTTAAATCACAGAGGACTTCAATGGCTGTTCTAAAAAATGTAATATATGCATTTTGTGTCATAAAAATGTCGTAAACACAAGATAATTTAATCAAAACATGAGAGCCAATTTGTAAACACGAAATTTTTTTAAAATAATTTCCATGGAAATATTTTTTTTCCTCACTATTCATATTACAACCTCAGAAGGCACCAAGTTAGGTATTTAAGCAACTTTTCGTTTTTGAGTTGCACGGTTTACAGACCTTTGTCTAAAATATTTTTCTTTACACAATGAGCCATAAAACGTGTATCTTCGTGAAGTTTCGTATTCAATTTTTCGCTGGAATACAGTAAAAGTTCTTTGCTATTGTAAAGAAATTAAAATTTACATTTCTGTCTCATTTAATTGCTGAGAAATGTTATATAAAAAGAATATATAAATTTGAGTCACTGGTTCATGTTTTAACGAACAGAAATCTAAAATTCTCCCATTCGTGTGAAAGCCTGCGTTCTAGAAAGTTTGCTACAAGGAGGTAGTAGACTTACTAAATCATGTGACCTCCCCATGTCCCGATACAAAATAACATATTAATGTTCGGAGGGGAACGGAAAAGAGACTTATTGAAAAACCACAATGTCCGGACTGTGCGGTGCAATTCGAGCTCCCCTAGGTTTTCGGTCCGCCGCGGCAAACAAGCGATGTCACCGTTGAAAAGAATCATGGCTTATTTAAGGGTGAAAAGAGGGAGGCACGAAAAACACAGTGCTAAAATATCTATACATACGCACCCCGTGCCAAACTGGAGCACAGTTACACAGCGTTTTGTAGTCAGGGCTGTCAAAACTACACAAATCTCAAGGGCTATGTTTTGTTATTCAGCCATGAAAAAAAAATACAATTGCAAAATGACAAGAGTGATAAGGATGAGGCGAGAGAAGACAGAGGGAGGCTGTTCCAAGGAGTCACGACAGTGCAGAGGGCAGTATATACTATTTTACTTAGATGGAAACCTCCCCGGTAGGCCTGGACAACGGACGTTCCTAGTTCGGAAGCGGTCCCAACAATCAGCTCGGATACCGGAAAACAACCTACCATAGGAGGAAGTTTCTCACTCAGAGCATATCATCTCAGCGAGACACCCGCCAACACTTCTATCCTGATAACTTCTATCTTGATAGAGACAACCAGATAAGAGTTGATAAGAAATGATAATAGAGATCAAATAGTGGGCCAGGAAATTTCGGAGATGTAATTAACTACCCAGCATTCACCTAGCGAACCGGGAATATCCCCGAGAGGGATCATAGATCACGTATATTACGGGAAACGAACCCGGGCCTCCCGTTCGGTATGATATGGAACTAACTTCAACTAATTTCGATTTAATTAATCCATTAGAGGGGTATGTCGTATTTCGTAAAACTCCAAGCATTTCATCTCAAAGGAAAATCGAACACAGATTTTTTAAAATTCTCTTTCTCCTAATTATAGGTAAGTAATCTTTAATAGAAACCTTTTCATATCTCTATCTTCTATAGCTTATTACATAAGCTGATACTTTTTAAGAAACCCCTTTTAGTTAATTAATAGGTAATAATTGATTTACAGAAACACAATTAAGCATTGCGCCTCCATTGTGTCAAGGAAGGACAGAAGATACTTCCTTTGTAGCTTCTTCATTAATTGATCATACCCATAAAATAGATGCAATCAGATATACAATGTCCATTTCTCAAACTTTTTCCTAACCCATTTGGTATGAAGTATATATTTTCTAATTAATTGAGTGTTTCTGTGATTCATCATTAATAATGAATTAAATCTTAACCATAGAATTCTTGTTTTGCATACACTTGTCTACAAACCAAACATCATTCTGCACATTATAAACATAAAATTTGGTAAACTTTCCGTGGGTCTGAGGCTGTGGAACGCGATAATCCCCGAAAACCTTGGACATACTTCATTTTCTTTTCGTTCTGAAAATACGGTTCTGATAAAAATATCCCAAAGTTTAGCTATATCCAAAGGAGTCAACGGGCGAAAATGCACAACAGCTATTACTTAAATCATGTTCGTATATGATTTTATCAATTTTTCATGCTGAGCTCCACTAATTCTAAAAAAAAAATATGCATTTGAAGAAAAATGTTTGTGATTATTTATATCCATATGATTGCACGCACGTTCTATGTGTGAACAGGAAACTCAAAACTGGAAAGTCAGTTAAATTCCATGGATCTGTCATGGATATTTTGCAAGTAAATTACCAGCAAACTTCTGAATTTCTGAAATAGGGATCTTAAGGATAAAATTATGAAACCATATGGGAATTAATTAATTTTCTGGGATTTGGGAAAGCTCGGAATAGTACTTTCAGGAAATGTCCACATCGAATCTTTTGAGTGAAATTATTTATTATTATTATTATTATTATTATTATTATTATTATTATTATTATTATTATTATTATTATTATTATTATTATTATTATTATTATTATTATTATTATTATTATTATTATTATTATTATTATTATTATTATTATTATTATTATTATTATTATTATTATTATTATTATTATTATTATTATTATTATTATTATTATTATTATTATTATTATTATTATTATTATTATTATTATTATTATTATTATTATTATTATTATTATTATTATTATTATTATTATTATTATTATTATTATTATTATTATTATTATTATTATTATTATTATTATTATTATTATTATTATTATTATTATTATTATTATTATTATTATTATTATTATTATTATTATTATTATTATTATTATTATTATTATTATTATTATTATTATTATTATTATTATTATTATTATTATTATTATTATTATTATTATTATTATTATTATTATTATTATTATTATTATTATTATTATTATTATTATTATTATTATTATTATTATTATTATTATTATTATTATTATTATTATTATTATTATTATTATTATTATTATTATTATTATTATTATTATTATTATTATTATTATTATTATTATCATCATCATCATCATCATCATCATCATCATCATCAACCTTGTGAAACAGGTAAAGCATTATTTCCCTGAACAGCAAATAAGATTAGTTTTAAATTTACTCTGTTCTCCCCAATATGTGACTTTCACTTTCCTAGATCAGTACCTGGCTTATCCGAGATTGCACGATGATTTAGGGTGAATTTTCCCCTTTACCCCTTATAATAGTTTATTCATAGAGACCTGACTGTTCCTAATCCCTGGATATTCACATAAAAGGATGCGAAATATCGCAGGAAGGTCTACTTCCTTAACCTCTTCCTGACAGTCTGTAAAGTTATAGAAATGTTGCAGAATTTATACCTACCCTAGTGCTGGAACATTCATAGGTAGGAATTATCAAATAATGTTTTAATAATTATATTAAGTGATGTTTTTGGTCTTTGTATCTTTTCTTTGGCCCCAAATAGTACATTTAAAACATAAAACCTCAATACCTCTCATATAATACAGAAAACTTTAACAAACACAACAAAATATTGAAGATTGTGAATATAAATATAGACTACTCTCAGGCTACGAAGTTAATCTCTTTGGGAAGGACACATTAACCATCGAAAAAGTAACCTCAGCTGTTAATTATGAAACACTGGTTCACCAATATCTAATGTTGGCAGCTATTCCTCTTTATGCAGTTGATTAGGATGCTGACAAATGTGATATGTTGTATGTATAACTTCAAAGAAAATACATCAAAACTTTCTTAAAGGATGTTTAGTCAACGCGAGTGCAGTTTGCCTCGCAAAGAAAACGGACCCTACCGCCCACTAATGACCGTTATAAATCTATCTCCACACTTCAGAAATGGAACACTGTCGTTGAGAACCAATAGCAACCATGATTTTCTCGAAGTGACAGTCGCATGTCTACTCCACGTGGAATCTCAGTAGCCAAAGTTCCAACTTCCAGTTGATCTGTTTCATTACGTGCAGAAATTCATTGTGTGTCACGATGTGGAGACCGTGGGAGGGAACTGTAGTGGTAAATGCAAATGAAAAAGTAGATTACTTTCAGTCAAGTGAAAATAATCAAAGTGCTGACAATAGTGTGAATGAATTGGAAAGTGTTGTTGGGCCGAGTTATGTTATTGGAGAAGCCTCAAAAACAAAGTTATAACGGGAACTGTTTCTAAGCAAATTCAAGCGCTAGTTTTGAACACATATAAATATGTGCTGACAAATAATCCTGGTAAGGGGTCGTGCAATGAACCTGATGATAAATTCTGGGTATTCACAGAAATACAGTAAGAAATATTGTGACGAAAGGAATACCAAAGACGCTGATCAAGTGTGAAAACAAAAGGAAACGTTTCTCTAAAGTTTCGATAATTTCACATGCGATTTAATTCACCGAGAAATTTATAGGTTCCATACAAAATGAAGAGCGCCCACTTTGACGAATTGGTTGCACATTTGCAAGAAATTTGTGATTTTCCTTATGGGCACTGCACTTTGCGCGGCCTCCTAAAGGAGCTGGGTTACAAATACCTCACTTTGAATCAGATAAGGGTTGTTATGGATTCCAGTAGAATTGTAGCTTGGCGATATATGTCAAAACTAAGGAAGTTTCGCAGTAATGGACATAAGATAATATATTTAGACGAAACCTCGTACGATACCCATGATGTATCGAGAAAGGTGGCAACCTTGCAGAAAAATCTGGGAGAAGGAGGGCCGGGGTTGTAAAACGATCATAAGGGTTCGTCAAAGGCGGCGGCCAACGTGCACACGAGTTAACTAAACAGACTTTACGTAAGGGATATTAAACATTTTGTTATCGTTATACCTTGCGTTCTAAGTAGATTCCATTTTATTTTGTTTTGCTGCTTATTCAGATTTTTTAATTGCCAAATTGTTGACCATTTGTATAAAATGTCGGAGGTATTTATTTTATTTTACACTTAAATTTTGTGGAGAAACAACACCGGAAACAAGAACTACTTTCTACTACATGTAAATCTCAAGGTAAATCGAAGCCTTTTTGCTAAGTATTTTCCTTTAGGTATAATTCGAAATGTGTACGTTCTAGTATACAGGTTTATCAAATCCTGTTCAAATTTTATAGTTTATGAACTGAAATTAATAGTTTATAGCCCATTTCCGTTTGAGAGAATATTAATTTACGTCCTTCAACGTTTAGTCATATCGACGATGAATGAATGAAATGGGTGAAATGACGCTCAAATGAGCCTAAAGTTTGTAGAGCTTAGAGTTTCAGGATAAGGGAAAACCCTGAGAAAACTCATCCAGGTAACTTACCCTGACCGAGATTCGAACTCCGGTCCTCTAGAACGTGATGTATACACGCTACTATTTACGCTACCGAGGCAGGGATTTTGAATGGTTAAAAATAAAGTAAAAAACTTAGGATACACTTGTTCGATAGCCTTTCTTTCCTTAGAGATATTTAAAATGATTACTTAAGACACTTATACTAAGAGTTAAGTAACAAAAAAGAAGACAGAGAGATAGAAGTCACAATTTGTGTAATCTTTTATCCAGATTAACAAAAACAGAATAAAAAAGGTTTCTACATGTTAAGAGTAAGTCATGTAAAAGGGGGGGGGAGGAATAAAAAATAAAAGCTGTGAGTATTCTTGTCATCGAAAGCTATTGAGGTTCTATGTACATAATGAGAGCATTATAATAATGAAAACTTGAGAAAGAAGGTTGTCATTATTCAGTTGCGAAAGAGAAGCAGTGTCGTCGCTGAAGTATTCAGGAATTAGACTACATTTTTTTTTTCATCATCGTTTTGGTTGAAGACCTTCAGAAATTTCTTGGCGAGTCGGATACGTTTGTTCTTTATGGGTTTATGGATAAAATAGGGTGCAGTTTCTGAAGTGCTTGAGCTAAACCTTCAAGATCATGGGCGTAATTATAAACAATTGTTGATATAATTGATATACTAAAAACAGCACCAGTTGGACATATATGATAATGGGGACAAATCCTTAAAAAAAAAAAAAAAAAAAAAAAAATGGCGAAGGAATTGTCAAAACTGATGACTTTTGAAATTGCCCTATGCATATAAATAAAATTTATTTTCAAACAGATAAATATAATCAGAGCCACTCGAGCTAAAATGTACACATAGATGTGTACACCTCTACCAAACATTGTGACACCCCTGCGCTGATTTAATGATTCTGGTTTCTGCCGTGTTTTTTTGACGGCCCTGCTATACATATTATGTTTATGACAGATGAAACATGAAGCCCCTCTATGCCCCCTCTAATGTTATTGGTTGTCATTATGTATGTAGCTTTGACTTCCTTTCTTTCGGCTGTCCTGCTGCTGTACGAAGAAGAGGCTTCATCATTTTTTCCATGTCTACCTGAGCAGTGTTTCTTGCATTTTCAGCACAATCCGCCGATAAAGGGTCCTTTCACCGTCGGCTTAAAGAAAGTTAAAACGACCTCCAGGTTTTATATGTCCTTCCGCGGTTCTAAAATTCACAAAAACTTCCGAACAAAAAGCGGTATCCTGTTAAAGGTTTTTCTGTAAACCGCAAAGAAACACATCTTAAATTTCTTACACGTTTAAAAGCTGTGACCGCAATTTTTCTTATCCTCCCACCTTCATCTCACTCTTCCACCAATAATAAGATTAAGCTATATTCCTGTTTGTAGTCTAATTTCCAAACATTTCACTCCATTTTCTCCAAAAAATCTCGTATTTCACCTCTTCTGGTGCACATATTGTACATAAAATGTAACATAAGTCCAAGAGTTCGCTCATAGTGTTAACTAACAGCACGTAAAAGTTGAAACTTCAAAAACAGAAGAGCAACAAATCATATACACTGGTAGTCTAGAATTAAGAAACAAGTGAATGTAAATCAACAACTTGCTTATCGGCGTTGAGCAGTGTTCGCAAAGAACGGGCGGAAAGGCAAGGGAGGGAGAATTTAAGCATTCGTCAGGGAGATTTATTAAGCTTTGCACATTCATTACGCGGCAGAGGTGCGGTGTGTTGGCTTCTACACGGCTGTTTACACGCACACAACACGTTCTTCTCGCTCTCCTAACACGCAAGGTTACTCAATAGCAAGGACCTTAAAACATTTACTCGTTATAATCTTTATCTCCAACCAGGATGTTGCAATTACCAATATCAGCTTCTTTGTGTGTTGCTTTTCTGTTTGATTGGTTAACTGTTGGCTATAATTCTGAGTAAGGACTCACTTAGCTCAGCACTTCCTTAGGATTAGCTCTAATTATCCTAAAAATGAACCAATAAACACGAAGCAGGTTTTAAAGTTTCCTGAGCTTCTTTCTATAGGATCTAAATGAAATATCACAGATCTAAACTTCCTTTATAACAGATATTTAAAAGAAATATTTAAACTGCATTCTAATAATGGTGTTACATAAACTCGAGACTCAAAATCCTTGGAAAGGCAGAAGAAGAGAAAGATAATGATGAATTTCGGGTTAAACAATGCCAGATGGCAAGTTAATAGGAAAGCTCAGTTGTTCCATAAACTGCTATATTTTAAGTTATATTTTGCAGATATCACTAATGTATCTGATTTTAAGATTTTACTCTACCTCAAATTTTACATCCTCTACCACGTACTTACGTAGATATTGAATTCCTTCAAATATTCGTACCGAGATTCGCTGGAAATACACGATTTATGGTTCGCAGAATCCGAAGACAGCAGTTCTAGAAAGTGTGTGTGTGTTTGTGTGTGTGTGTGTGTGTGTGTGTGTGTGTGTGTGTGAGCGCGCGCGCGCGCGCTTAATTAAAAAAGGTCAGTTATATAACAAATTTATTATTTAGGTACAATATCTCCTAAGGATGAGGTACGAAGTATTTTAAGAAAATCACCCACTGCTAAACATTCCTTAGATGAAAATAATAGCTCTAACGATTTTATTAAACTAATATATTATGCTTAAGATATATTAATGGCAAATAAAATGTATATGTTGAATATTTTGCCCTTCATTGGATGTTTAACCACGTCAAGGGGGATTTCTATTAGGTAGATATATTATTAAAAATTACCTGTGAAGTTTTATGTAGTTCCAGCAGCTTTAGGCACATCAATTGCAATGTGTAATATTGTACAAATATAACCTTTCATATCCTAATTTCTTTGTTTACTCTAAAATTAGTTATAGTAGGCGGAGAAAGTATTATTTCATTTCATCCAAAAATTCAACGAGGAGACTTATTGGGAAATGAGTTAAGTGAACTAAACCATGTGCTTTTTTTTCCTTTATTTAAAAAAATTAACATCCTTCAACTTTAAGTTATATCCGATAAAAATGGAACAATTGTTTTAATTTCAAACCCCAAAACATTGTTATTATTTCATAGTTGTAGTTTCCAATTCATTTTATTGCTAATTAAAAATAATTCATTTTAAATTAATAAAAGTGATGGTAAAGAGTGGACGAAATTAAGTTACAATTGAAAGAAAGAGCTGTGATTGAATGGGTCATGACGAAAATAAAATAAACAGTATTAATCCCTTTAACGATGCTATTAAAATACAAAATTACGTGAAATAATATTTGAATATCAAATTGTTTAAGCTAAGATTTAAAGAAAAGATTGTAACAGTTACCAAGTAGTGCGTGAACACATTGGTCGTTAAATCTGAATTGGCACAATGAAGAAATATTTACTTGCCATAGCAACTAAAAATCAATAAAATTGAATTAGTGAGAAAGAAGACTCACTCTGTCAAACGATGAAAAATGAAAGATGTATATGTAAACAAAACGTATTTAATAATCTATAGAAATTATGAAATTTAGTATTCAGTTGATAGAATAATATTGTAAATCTACGTCTCGATGTATCTTGTTAATTTATAACTTCAAAATGAACGATTTAAATATTTCGTGCTTTTTAAGAGGTACATTTATTTTATCTAAAAGTGGAAGTTTAGTTCCATCAGGCTTTCTTTACGAGACCGTTCCCAAGGTAAGAAAGAGTATCTCATGCACAGATTGGAGCAGCTCAGGTGTAAACAGAGGAATTACTCAACCAACACCGGATCTGAGCAAAAGCACAGGTTGAGGCGGCTTCGCGACCCAGGACTTCAACTCCATCCCAGAGGTGAGGAGCAATCATCATCTGCAATGCAACAGCAACTTCCCAAGTATTAATTCGGTTCCAAATGGCTCCCCCACCTGGGGCTTCAAGATAATCCACGCGGAGATCATCTTCACATCATTCCCTTTGGAATTCTGTTCCAAAAATCATGTGCGCCTGTGTACGTTAAAGCTTGAAATTAAACTGTCTGGAAAAAATGCTCATACTAACATTCAGCAATTTTCAAATATATCACAAAGGTTATCTTAAAAAGTTTCTTACTATTTACCTACATTATTTTTCAATTTCTTTTTTATTTTATCTGAAATTTATCCAAACATTTATGATATTGGCATGATCAACAAAATGTAAATTCTGCAATTTCTATAAATAGTGTGTGAATTCCTCCTCATTTTGAATGAATGTTGCATAACTTTGTATTACAGGTAACTCCTAAGAAAGAAATAAAGGTTTATTACAAATATATTGATCTCATAAAACAAAAATGTACGTCGCTTTATATTTTTTTAATTAAATATTTCACAGATGTACGTTGCTATTAGTTTTTAGCTTTATACACCCATTTCTTTTACCTTTATTGGAGTATCAAGGTAACATTTTTCTGTTTCTTGTAATGTGATACAAAATTAAGGATTGTTATAGACAGCATATAGGGATCCGCTTTTTAAATAATTGACTGTCGCAAGAGCCTCATGCACCACTTAAAGCAGTGCAATGGAAAGTATTGATGCCATTTTAGTGAAAAAGATAAAAGTCTAAGCCAACTAATTATCACATTAATCACCTAATTAGTTAATAATCGATAAACACAAACAAATTCTAATTATTTTGTTTTCAATTTCTATTTAGATGTATCAAAATTTAAGTATCTTCATACCTCCACTGGAAAATCATATCACAAGATAAATGAACAAGATAATTACACTTTCTCATCTGATTCATGCGTCCCGGTTAATGAAAAAGTGATCATCATCGCAGCTCGTGAACAACAGAGATGCAAATAACCGTGGTTGAATCTGGCTGAGATTGAAATTTTAAATCTGATTTAGCTTGCTAGCTAAATGTACAGTTGAAAATAGTTTAGGTGGAAGATACATAAACTGAAAAATAATCCGTAATTAATGAAAAGAAAACAAAAGTATATAGCAATATAGGAGCGGTAAGCCCCTCTTTGCAAAATTTAAATGGGATATTTTCATTTCCGAAGCTTGAAAAGCAATTAATATTTATGTTTTGCATGCTATTTAGTTAAGGAAACGAAATAATAAAAAATACGTAGGTTGACTAGAATAGCCACTGCGAAGATGTTGAATTAAGCTTGGCTGTATAATCAAGCCAGTGAACAGCATAAGGTAAAATGGCTGCTTGCGCTGAAAAAATTCTATTCAAATTCCGTGTGGATTAACGGCTGCTAAGTAAAAGCTAAAAAATAATGGAAAGTAAGGATTGTAGGATTTAAAAGATAAATATAAACTATCAAATATGATTACACACATGTGTACAACAATAAATGAAGGTTTGTGTAAATTGCTAAAGAAATTTATGTTACACATTAAAATTTAGTTAAACGTGCGATATTCATTTGTTTAAGAACTTCCCGGTGAATGCTGGCCTTAAAATCGAGTGTTACAAAACTAACCGAATATCAAAAGGATAATTCGAAAAATTGAAGCCGTTATTAAAGGATATCTTAGAATGGTTTAAGGGACCCTGATTTGGAATGAAAGGTGAGGTGGAGAAAACAATAAATACAGTTTGTTAATATCAAGGATAGAAGTACAAATCGCATGATAGCATGAGCTGAAAGTGGATAAAAAGTACTACCGTCGAAAAAAGAAATGTTACTTCAAATATTTGATAACATATGCTGAAGTTTAGTGTGCACTTGAGTATCCTTGTCGTGTGGGCATATTACAGCAGGATGCGCACCTCTCCCCTCTCACTGAATGTTATTAATCATTTGGAACAATGGCGAGGTGAGGAAACCTTATGAGGCAAGGCGACCCGCAGACTTAATGTGTGATACTAAACGGTTATAATTTTGTATCACGTTATACACGGTTCGCGTTTTCTCCCCCAGCTGGAGCTGACAAAGCCACAGAGGGGTGAAAATAAATAAATAATCTGCTTGCATGTTCGCCTCTAAAGGTTCAGTATTAATTCCCTCACTGTTTGGTCTCATGTATTCCTTGAAATTTGTTGCGGACATTAACCCGCTTTACGTGACTGATACTGTTTCTGCTTAGTTAAACATCGGTTCTTGCTTCTGTATAAAAAAAGTCTACGGTTATTGCTAACTCCTGACATATCATTTATCACATTTTGCTATAATCTTTCGACATGCTGCGGTATCGAAAGATACACATTCATACTGCTTCTTTATTTCAGCTGCTAAGTCCCCCAAGCAAAAATAATTACTAAGAAAGCAAATGAGGCTTTTTTTAAAGCAAGCCAGAGAGAAAGGTTACCTATAAAATATAAAGAAAGCTCCAGAAGATTTATGATTGTGTTAAGCCAAACACGTTGATAGTTTTTAATAGTGGAACATCATAACAATGCACCAATTCCTTATAATTAGGTAATGCAACACCAAGATTTTCTGAACTTTTTACATTTGATATTTATTCAATTGTCCAACATTTTAGGCAGCTTTTAACATCGACAGCTTTAGCTTTGCAAGCAAATTAGTCATCGGCAATTTCATTCACTAATTTAGAGTTTATATTAATCATTGTATTTCTATTAATTTTGATACCAGTGTGAGATTTCTCGGGACTTCTTTTTCACTTCTGATAACTGATAACTGCCGGGGAGGTAACCTAAGCTTTAGGCTTTCATTTTAACTCCAGAGGTTCTACTCCCATTAGTCCTGGACCCGGGCCTCCTTCTGCCTTGGAACGATGGAAAATTCCAGGGTTCTTTCCATGGGGCAATATCTTGAGTCTAAAAGGACCCGCCATCGACTACTACGTCAAGACGGGTGGAAGTGGATACGCCACTTATGCGCGTCAACCCCGCAGGGAAGACTACCGAAAACCTCGGTGGGGCCGCCTGGTGACCTAGCACACCTACTAGCTCTGCAGGCTAGTACCCGGGACTTATTAGGCAACCCTCTACCCCCTCCGGGCGGCCGTAGCCTGGCCGTAGGTACCAAATTCCCCGTAGGTGTCGGGAACACACTGCCCCGTCGAGTCCAACCCAATCCGAACAACTCCCCGACGGCAGTTCGGCCCGAGGTTCCTCCGGTAAAAGCTTTAGGCTTATTTCCTTCCCGAACTATAATTTCATTTCATTTAACTTCATAATTCACCGCCTTACGCTATCACACACACGCGCGCGCGCACGTATACACACTGTCTCATAACTAATGTTTTTTTAAATAAAAATAATTATTTGAAATATGTTCTGACAAGAAATTAACTAATTTTCAACGTATAAACCATTAGATTCTATGGACTTCGCTATTTTTCAGGGATTTTTATTATCCCACAATGGTACCAGTCTGTTTTTCCATACGAAGAATTCGGTGATGCCCACTTACAATGTTGTCAAAATTCCTTCCACGTAGAAAATGGGTCATGGATCGAAAAAGATGATAATCCGATGGTGCTATATCAGGGCTGTATGCTGGGTGTGGTAGCAGTTCAATTCTTCCCAATTCCTGAACTTTTTCCATGGTTGTTCTTGCAGTATGGGTGTTGCATTGTGCTGTTGCAATATAAGTCTAAATATTTCGGTTAACTAATGCTGGGTATCTCGGACTCAAAATTTCTTGAACTCGTTTCATTTGTTGAGAATAAAGATCAACATGAACCGCCCGCCCGTTTGGTACAAACCCCTGGTGAATCACGCCTTCAAAATTCCATCAGACACACACTACTTTGGGAACGAACTGACTTTTTTTAACGATAATTTTGTCATTTTGGTGGGGATTAAGCCACTGTTTCGAGGTGGCAATTCAAAAGTGGCAATTCTCCTGACAAATCTACCATCCGTGAGATAACGGATAAGGTAACGAAGAATTTCTACTCTACGATCAACCCGTTGAGGTGTCAATTCATGGGATACAGATCTAAAACTTCTGTATGATTTTCCAAGTTTCTTAACGTGGTGATGTACAGTATCGTTTGATGATGTGACTTCGAAAGAAGTTATCTAATGAATTTGTGGGGGGAAAAAAAAAAAAAAAAAAAAAAAAAAAAAAAAAAATATCAAGAATCCACTTGAACTTTTCCTGTTAAATATGAATATTTTACTTCCACAAAGCATTTTATCTTTAATATTCCTGTTGCAAATTGATAATTTTGTCTTTAAAAAACAATTAGAACTTTAAAAACGAGAGAGTGAGATCACTCAAGATGCTGTTAAGATTATACAAGACATCTGTATCCCCTTTCCATCATGCTTCTTAGTGTAATACTTAAAATAAAGATAACTTAAAACTAAAATAATGATTCTGTAGATACTGGAAAACAGGAAAGGATAGGATAATGTTATGTGCAATGCAATTTCTTTGTACACATAATGTTTAAAAATTCCCTGGAATAAACGTGTAAAAAAAAACACTAAAAAAATGTATATTCTAAAAACCTACGGATACCTTTTTGCGGATTTTCTCGCAAAACATCGCGTGTACTCTAAATATCCCATACTTTGTCTTCCAGAACGTTAGTATTTTCGTCTCCATTGTTGAAACATTGGAACCATTGTTGTTGCACACGTTCACTAACAACACTTTCTCCTTCCAATTCACATATCCTTCGAGCTGCAGCAGTGACATTATAATATTGTCTCCATTAGTATATTTGAGGGACTCTAAATTCAAAATTTATATTATTTTTGTGATTTTTTAACAACTGAAGACTGATACATACTCCCAATGTACGTAATACTATTCATGGTATTCCGTAAATAGAGTTGCCAAAATAAAGAAAGTCAATAAATTTTCCAAAACACCAAAATCAGAAAACCGACTTTATGAGACAATCATATAACCGAGGGCTGTTCAATAAAGAATGATCACATTTTTTTTTTTTTGACAACGTACCTTTACTCACCCTCATAATTTTGATGGTCCTTCTCAAAATAGTCTCGCCTGAATGCGATGCACTTGTCCCAGCGTTTCTGCCGGTCTTCAAAGACATGCTGGAAGCCATTTTTGAGAGGTCCTTCAAAATCGCCTCCACAGCCTTCTTTACCGCTTCAGATGATGCATAATGCCTCCCACGAAGGCGTTTCTTCAAGTTCGGAAATAGGAAAAAGTCACCTGGGGCTAAATCCGGACTATAGAGAGGGTGAGGGATGCACTTCACGTTGATTTTTGCAAGATATTCAGCAACAACATTGGCAATATGCAGCCGCGCACTATCGTGGTGCAGCATCGGAAATGTGGTCTTTTGCGCCTGATATGGACTTGCAATGTTTTCAGGACATCTCTGTAGTATTGTCCAGTTACTGATGTGTGTGCAGGTACAACATGCTGATAAAACATTCCATGAATATCAAAGAGTGAGATGACCATAACTTTCCCAGCAGAAGCAACCCCTTTTGCTGTTTTGGGGGGTTGGTGATGAAGGAGATTTCCACACTGAGGTTTGCTGTTTGCTCTCAGGATCAAAATGATGTAGCCAAGTTTCACCAGCAGTGATTAAGTTTGAAAGAAACTCTGGATCTTCCTCTAACATCAACTTTAACTGCATGCTAGCTCCATTGTAGTGGTAGGCGATACTGAACATTTCTGAACTTGCCTGGTTCTCACAGGCGGGAACCATGAGCAGCAACAACTATATAACATGCACCTTTCACACCTTGCAAGAATAAACTATTAGGTATATTAATGTTCTATGTTGTAGAGGGTAAGGTTTTCGAGTTTCGTTTATAAAATCCTTAGCATTTCCTCCTTCGTAAGGAAAGTAGAGCCGGTAGTCAAAATTGCACAGTCTTTCACGCCCAATGTTAAATGGGATGCTGAGAACCACAGAGTATCTTTGAATATCCATCATATACTGGTGGAATAATGAATACCAAGCATACATTGATCTTGTATGATAATAGCTGCGTGTAGCTATATCCTATGTTAGCATGCATGTTCATGTGTAATTCCTTTGGCATGTTCGAATCTGGTGCTTCTTTTGTTTAGCTTCAGCACTCATCTTGATTTGATATTCAGCTGCTAAACCTAATACATACTAAAATTTCCAGCTTCCTAAACGCGACATACAGGAATTTAGTAGTGCTTTTCTGACCCATGTGTAATTCCAACCAAATCCCCATCACCATGGACAACCTCATACATAAGATTTTGTTTTTCTGAATTACAAATGCTGTTAGGGCCCGCCTCTGTAGCATAGGTGATAGCGTGTTTTCCTCATGTTCAAGAGGTCTAAAGTTCGAATCTCGGTCAAGGTGAGTTATGTTTATAAGGTTTTTCCTGGATTTTTCCTTATCCTGAAAGCTGGATGTCCAGTAGATCGGAGCTCTATGGACTCTGGACTCATTTGAGCATCATTTCACCAAATCCATTCATTGTCCGATACTATCTACGATGAAGGATGTAAATAAGAAGTGGCGTTAGTCTAAGAAGAGTTGCCTTTAAAGTACTAACAAGCAGTGCAGAAAATAATAAAAAATAAATACAAATAAAGAAAAATAGATGAAAAAAGTTGTGCAGATTCTGGATTCTGGAATAACATATTTGTAACTGACACACAGATGATTGTTATAACTGCAATCTAAATCAGGACTGCCCAACTTAATTACAGTTCGGGCCAATATATCCATGGAATACTTTTAATGATTATCTTATTAACTAGATGCAGAACCGATGTTTACTTCATATTTTAAAAATCATTTGGCTATTCTTATTATTTACTATTTGAAAGATGGTATATTTTTAAAATTATAATAAAATATACTGCATTATAATGGATATCTCACTTATTTGAAAATGTAAAAAGGACATTTAATAAATTTTGAGAAATTCTAATGCTAATATGACCTTTGAATTTTCTTTTGCATCCCTACTGCGTCCGCCACATTTGGAGGTATCCTTAACGCCCGGCCGCTGCGTCTTCCGGATGTCTTTGCCGGGATCAGCACACGCGAATCCACTGTAAGGTGACTGCTTGGCATTTTGGGGACGTCACTTTTTCATCGAGATAGTTACTCATTTGACATTACTAAACTGATACCTTCCAATGATACCGGGAATCAAACACGGGTCCCCCGTTCCAGAGGCAGTCTCACATTTCCTTTTAATTCATACATTTACCAATATTGAGTGAAATGTTTTTGTATACAGAAAAATAGTGTATTACAGAAATGTACAATTGCAACGGTTGAACGTAAGTTACCCTTAATAATAGACTTGCTCACAAATATATGTAGATATAAGTTTGCACACCCATTTTAGAGCAAGTACGTGACTTCTGAAATGGAAGATATTTCCAAAATACGGCTAATTAAGTAACTTAAAGTTTAAAGTCATATTTCAGTTATCTACATTTGCAAGGATATAGAATATTTATCAATCTCAAACTCTGCAATGTAAAATAGATTATAAATAAACCTAAGTGGCATTTTTCAGTTTTGAAGGAGAAAGAGTTTGTATTATTAGAAAGGTGCAAGTCGGATCTTGAGCTATCACCAGGCTGTTCAAAATATCTTATTTTAAGTCCTTATTTTGGCCCGTAGGTCTAGGGTTGGCCTTCCCTTTCTGCACATTTGAACCTCTTCATTGTTCTCCGCGTTGAAAGACGCCATTTAAGTCATACTAATTTGTTATTATATATTAAATATTTGCGCCTTGTACACGTATTTTTCTCATAGCCTCTGGTTATGTTTTCTAACAGAGAGCAGCTTCTCAATATCACTTTGTTTGATTTAGATCAATTTCACTTTAGCAAACAATTTATTTCATCCTTTCCTGCGCGGTGTTGAATCAATCTATATTCACACACTACTTTAGCGGTTTACTGCGGCTGCCTGATAATCCTTTCGGCATTGGCAATTCCTTGTGCATTTTAAATTGAAATTACAACTTACTGCATTATTAACAGTTAACAAATACACAGAAGGTTGTTGCACCCAGATTCAGCCTTCTAATTTAGACAGAGGCTGCTGACACCTTTCTGCCTCCAAAGGCAGGCTTGTTTTTGTTGTAATGTTTGAAAAATCATTATTTGTTACCATTGTGATGGAAGTCAGACGTAACACAACAATACAAAACTTGTCCGTCCCTCTCCTAGTCATTCATCTTGCTCACCTTTTTCCTGTGAAAAGAAGGAAGTGGAGGAAGGAAGGAAGGACGATTTGGGGACAGGTTGTTCAACATGTGTCACTCCCAGCGTGGGCCTACTGCTTTATTTCCTTTCAAGCAGCAGTAGGTTGTGAACCTATGATGGCAAGTCCAGCAGAGAGGAAAGGTCACTCTTTTCTCTTTACATCGACTTTCTCTAGAAAGAACTATAATAGAACTTTGTTTAGGTTAATTGTGGAGCTTTTTAAATTTAAAATTCATGCAATATATTTTCGAAAATAATCACTACTACCTCAAATACTCTTTCAGGTTCGCCACCTCGGTCAAAGAATCTAAAAAGTGCTTATCTCTCCACATTTTTGCTATATTTTGTTTACTGAAGGCTGTGAATGCCAAATTATGTTATTAGCAATACCAACACACTGAGAAACAAGTATAATTTGTTAACATTCTTTATGATTTCCCTTATCTAACAACTTTTATTTTAATATAGCTTCTACAAAACTGTTCTAACGAAAACTATTTTGATATTTACTTCTTCTAATCCGAAATAAACCTTCGCAGTTTCACTAGGTACATATTTCGCTCAAGGATAACAAAAGTTGAGTAGATAATGAAATGTTTCAAAAACACATTGCTAGAAGTTAGCCTAGAAATACAGGTCTTTTCCCTAACATCGTGGGAAATAAATTTAATTCCTACAGTACTTAAAGGAAATTACAAAAATTAAAGATACAAATCAATAACAGGCGGTTTTCTGTTAGAAATAGCCAAGGCTAAAAAAATGATTATTTGAAATACATTGCGTACTTTAAAGAGATGTACACTTTTTCTGGAGTGTTTTTTGTCCATCTATTATGGTTTACCAGTTAAAAAACTATTAAACATATCTTCCAAAAATTTAAGACATATCTGTGTGTTATTTTTCATGTAAATATTTTAAACCTATGCTATTTGAATCATCATTGCTAGAACCAATTTCAGAAAATCGAAAGTGTCAAAAAATCCACCAAGCAAAGGGTAGAAAAAACTGTGAAAAAATAACTTTATTACAGTCTTTAATTAAGCTGTTACCAAAAGAATTTAGTTAATGATGTATGGCAAGGTTTGTCTGCCGTCAAATTCTTGCAAAACTAAAACGAGCGCTGATAGTTTTTCTCTTAACGCAATTGAGTTAAACTTTCTTTATTTGGAGCCCAATAATCATGAAATATTTATGACAACAAAAGTAAATTTAACGGGTGCATTTTATTAAGCGTAAAGGTGTTATTTATTTTTACAAGCACAGAGGCTTATGAAACTGTATCTTTAATAGTTAAAGAGAAAAATATAGTTAAGCAAAAATTCAGGTTAGAGAAAAATAAGGAAGTTAAAAGTATGGCCTATTTATTTACTCTAAAATATTCCTAAGGTGTTCTCATTCTGAGGCTCTCAATTGATAGAAAAATGCAGTTATAGTAGAGTCAAATGTAGGAAGTTCTGAGGAACCCTTAACTACAGAAAACAAAACCTGAAATTTTGATGATTTTTAACTTCATGCGGTCTTTAAGCACTACTAAGTAATACATAATATAACAATGGAAATTTAATTGAGTCTTTAGTGTAATAATCGGAAACTAACTCACCGAAGTTTACAGTGAACTCAGAGAAATGAAGAATTATTCCTTAGGCAAAAGTTCGCTGACTTTGAACTTTTCTTTCCAAAGATGCTAAGTTCGATTCCCGCTGGTAGTAATTTTTCTTTAAGTAGAATCATTCTCCATCCAACGCAAAGCCTGAGAAAATGAACAAACAAGTGAATGTGAGCAGGTTTCCTAATGCAAATTACTTACTACATAAGTAAACGAATTGGTTTTTTACGAAGTCCAAGCACCTATATGAACTCAGAGGTTAAAAGGAGAGCTATAAAATTGAATAAATAAAATATTTTACCTTAAATCACTTTGGAAAATCTTATTAATTTATTAGTGGAAATGCATTTTATAAGTTTTACAGATATTACAAACTTTCTGTGTAAAACTTTCAACTGCAACTAAATAATCACAACTATAATAAAGAATTTTATCCAATAAAACCTGAAGTATCATAAGGTATTCTTCTAACATTTCAACCTCACAAATTCACAATAATTCAAAACGACCTCTCTATTCATATTACATGGCATGGCTCACAGTTAATTCTTGACTATAGATAGTTTCATATAGAAAGCAAATATGCCTTCTGTATGTCAGCTTTGTAATTTCTCTATCACCTGGCTATCTAACAGGCAGAGGAAGAATTGCATTTAACTTAAAACTGCGTGACAAGATTTTACCTGAAACACGTGTTTTAGTATCCTTGAAAACAGAAAGGAAAGGTTCATATATATGTGCCAGGTGTGGTGATTGGGCGGCTAGTACACATGCATGCGTATGAACAGCAAAACTGAAAAAAGAAATTTCGAATAAATGACATTCTTGATGCTTAAATGTAGTATCCTTCGAAATTTCAACTTTAATCAAATCTACCCAATTCAACTTACCCTACAAGGGGAATTTTTAGAACCACTTTATGTTTTGAAACAAATGTCAAGGATTCTTATTAAGATACAAATAAACGATAGGTCTATAAATTTCTGAGTGTAGCCTATGAAGCCTTCCACTTGGAAGAAATTGTGTATAATTTTGTGCAACAGGTATATCACAGACAAAAGAGTACTACATACACAAAAAATGTAGAGCTCTTTAAAATATAATTTATTCCAAACAAAAATTTGTAACTTCAAGACTTCGCGGGTGATCAGCCGTGTCAAGTTAATAACTTGTTAATCACAAGTTCTTCAGATCCTGAAGAAGGCCATGGAGTTTGCAATGGCAGAAAGCTTGAACTTTATTAACTTGACACGGCTGATCACCCGCGAAGCCGGCCGCTCCGTAGCTCAGTGGTTAGACCGCTTGATTCTCACCAAGGCGGCCCGGGTTCGATCCCAGGCGACCGCAAAGTGAGATTTGTGGTGGAAAACACGGCACTGGGGCGGGATTTCTCCGGGATCTCCGGTTTCCCCCGCCATCTCATTCCACTGGTGCTCCATCTTCATTTCATGTATCATCAGTGTCATCGCCTGCGGTGCCGTATGTAGTAAAAGCGGGCGTTAAACACTACACATTTGACACCCGCGAAGCCTTGATAAGTAATGCTTGCCGTGAAATCTTCCAGTCTTACAAAAATTTATAACACATCCGCTTTTTCTGAGAAATCCGTTATTATCGGTTATTCGATACCTCGCCACATTTTCTCCCGAATTCATGAAGTAGTAAGGAATTTCTAAGTCAGCATACAGGAAGCTGCTTTTAGCATCGATTTGGTTCGCTCTGCCCTGTTGTACTTACAACTAAATGAACCTGTTTATGCAGAGCTTCATAGCGATTTACATGTAAAAAGAAGTATAAGTTATATAAAAATAAACGATTCGGTCTAGAAAAATTTATTTAAAAGGTACATGAACATTTTAAGCAAGGAAGCCATGGAAGAAAAACTAAGAATCGGTAAGATGCTTTAGAAAGATATGATAATTCTAAAGATTTCTCAAAATTCTATATTCCAATTATATCTACATTTTCTGTGTATTAATATTTAACTCAAACCACTTACCTGTTTTGATAGAGTAGTTACTCAAATTGCAGAGAATTTCGTTACCAAAAATTTAACACACACTTTTATATCATCCAAAGAGCTTATACATGATACTTTAAACAAAATTTCTATCGCCTATTTTGAGACAATAAAAAATTAGAAGTTTCAGGAAGAGGACAGTTGTTTCAAAACATAGCCTGACATACATAAACAGTGTTTCACTCAAACAGAACTTTTATTTATTTATCCGAGTTTTATTTTTTGAGTCATACTCTTTCGACACACACACACATACACACACAAACACGCATACACACGTTCTCAAGGCGCAACTGCATTATCACTGAATTTTCGATATCAAATATTTGGGTGACATACAATAAGGAATCAAATCATTATAGGTATTTAAGTTTATTATTAAGGGGTAATATTATAAGTGTTACGTTAGTTCTGTTCTATAAAAACTGACATGGCCAGTTAAAAGTTTACCTATAGTTTAACAAATAAGGTATCATAGTTACTGTCTCATAGGTAGTGTCGGTTTTTAAGAAAAACAATTATTTTAAATGTGTTCTGACAAGCAATTAACTAATTCTAAGTGTAGACCATTAGATTCTATGGTCTTAAGTCAACGTTCAGTGAGGTTTATTATCCCACAATGGTACCAGTCTGTGGTTTATGGTTTATGATGCGAAGAATTCCGTGACACCCACTTGCACTGCTGCAATGTTGTCAAAATTTCTTCCACGTAGAAAATGGGCCATGGATAAAAAAATATGATAATCTGATGCTGCAAGATCCGGGCTGTATACTGGGTGTGGCAGCAGTTCATTCCTCCCAGTGCCTGCATTTATTCCATAGTTGTTCGTGCAGTATAGGGTGTTGCATTGTCATGTTGCAATAGAAGTCTGTTTCGGTTAACTAATACCGGGTATCTCGGTCTCAAAATTTCATGAACTCGTTCTGTTAAGAATAAAGACCCGCATCATTCGCCCGCCCGTTTGGAACAACTCCCAGTGAATTATTCCCTCAAAATTCCACCAGACACATTACTTTGAGACCGAACTGATATTTTTTAACGATAACTTTGGCAGGTTATCGTCGATCAAACCACTGTTGCAGGCATCAGGGTATCATTAATATACCCATTTTCATCATAAGTGATAATTCTTCTGTCAAACCTATCATCCATGGGATTACAGATAAGCTGACTACAGATATCCACCATACGTTCAGCTTGTTGAGGTGTCAGTTCGTTAGATAAAGATCTACAGCTTCTGTATTGTTTTCCAAGTGTCTATTGTGACAATGTGTGGTATCTTTTGTGCACCAAGTTCTTCCGCAAACCTACGGATACTTTTTTGCGGATTTTCTCGCAAAACTTGGCATGTATCCTTAATATTCCATACTTTGTCTTCCAAAACGTGGTAAATCTTTAGTGTTTACATCTCCATTGTTGAAAGGTTGTAACGATCGTTGTGCCACACGCCCACTAACGACACCTTCTCCTTCCACTTCA
This sequence comes from Mantis religiosa, assembly GCA_030765055.1. Taxonomy (NCBI): domain Eukaryota; kingdom Metazoa; phylum Arthropoda; class Insecta; order Mantodea; family Mantidae; genus Mantis; species Mantis religiosa. Next base: position 186,542,827 of record CM060951.1, read on the forward strand.
CATATTCTTCGAGCTGCGGCAGCGGCTTTATAATTTTATTTCCAGTAGTGTTTCAGAAGTAAGTTCAAAATTTATCTCCATTTTGAGATTATTAACAAGTGAAAACTGATACATGTTCGCAATATACGCAACATTAGCCATGACATCCTGTAAATAGCATTGCCATATCAAAGAAAACCAATAAATTTTTCAAAACACAAGACATTTCTTATGAAAAAACCTGATGTTTGTATTACTGGTTTATTCTTCACGTTAAACTCGCCTTCTGTGTGAAGGTCCCACAATGGATTCTAAAGTTTTATGACTAAAACGCTGAAACTTTATTGCAACTCTGTTGTTAGTAGAGGTTTCCACAACTCTTAGTTTCCAAAAGAGTTTAAAGGTCCGGCAATGCTATTGGAGGTAAACTTTATACTACCTTATACAGAAATGTTATCTGAGAAACTTTACATATCGTTTCCATTTAACTAGATTTGTTAAACAGGCTGCTTTTGCCAAATTGACGTCACAGATGTTATCCGAATACCGAAAAGGCACAATTTCTAACAAAACAAAGCATCTAATTCAGAAACGGGACAAAACTCATTTGTTGTTGGAATCAAAATGTCTGAAAGGGCGTATCTTTTACATTTCAGTATAGCGCTCGTAAAAATATGTCGAAGAACATTTATTATATTTCACTCAAAACTAAGACTAGCTTATACGACAAGCCTCTTAAAATGAATTGTAGAAGCCCTTAACTAAATACTGATGGCAAATTTCATGAATGTTTCAAAAGAGTTTAAAGTAGTGAAACCTAATGTCGAATTATTTCATTAAATCGGATATTTATTGCCTTTACTTGAACTAAGTTTAAGTATTAAGTATTTCATTGAAATAATATTAGTAAATCTATTGATCTAATCGATATAATTAGCTTATTTAAGTAAAGCGTAGGAAAACTAGAATTGTGTAAAATAGCAATGGATATTGTTATACAGCTTTTACTAAAGGTTTTGATAACAGAGCGGGATGGCTCAGGCGGTTTCGTCTATGGCGCGCATTCAGGAGGCCTGGGTTCGATTCCCGTGGCCGAACTACCACACGCATGGATTTTTTCGGTGGTTTTACCGGATGGCTAGGCGAATGCTGATAGGTTAATTACGTCCCCAGAACTTCCTATCCTTCCATTTCACCTCCACTATCCTTTCATATCATCTCTCATCTGGTGGTCTTTTTCAAGGTGGAAGTGTCGGCGGGAGTCTCGGCGGTGCATGGAAGGATGATATACTGTGAGTTAACCACTTCCTCCGGTAGGTTGGTTGCCGGTCTCCGACCCAACTGTTGGGACCGTCTCCGGACCACAGTACGGGAATGTCCTTTGACCTGGCCTGCCGGGATACGTTTCCATCTAAGTTTCCCCAAGACCCTGCCCTCTATATTGTAGTGGTTCCTTGGGATAGCCGCCCTCTGTCCCCTCTCGCCTCATCCTTCCTCCCGGGGATGCCCCACTTGGAGCCATAAGGTACAATAGACCAAGACTGGTAACAGTGCCGAATCCCCTCCGAAAAAAATAGGTTCTCGTACAATAGCACTGCAGAAACTGACTTTTTGCTTTATCTACCCTGCATAAGTAGAGAAGAATAGTGTATTCTATAGAAGTATACGATATTATTGGAGATTTTGATTAAAAACTGTGTATGTTAGACAAGTTTCGAATATCTGAATGAAAATTGAATGTATTTACTGAATTTTCTGGGAGCCTTCATTCTAAAAGATTTTGCCTAATTTGTAAGCCGGAGGAGATAGACGGAATTTTGAGAGAACGTAGGCTTTCAAAGCTGGAGTCGATATATTAGAACTCATGTACACAAATTCTTACTAATTATATAGTTAGATATGTGCATGAGTACAAAAAAGAGTAGATTTCGTTAACTCGCACTATTTATGTGAAATACTCGTCTATAGAGTTAAGCATTTCCGAGATGTTTCTTCCTATTGGTTTCAAAATTAAAAGAAAATGGAATTTTAATGTTTATATAGATTAGCAGAAGAATAAGAGTTTATTACTAGTTTGTAAAAGAGTGGATAAAACTGTAATGTGAAGTAATACTTGATACTTCTTTTAATGTTATTATTTATGAAGAAAGCAGTTTTAAGCTGTGTAACAAAGGAGATGCACAAGTGTTTCTTTTAGGTTTGCAACACATGAGAACAATTGAAGACAGTGCAGAAGGATAAAAACGGCTCCCCTGAAAGGCGGAGAAGAGCAAGTGACATTCCTTTGTCAAAAGAAGAAAAGAAACAATTGTGTCTGGTGGGAGGACCGCTGTTCGGGAGCATTTGGGCATAATTAGCATCATCATGGCTCCAAGAGGGATGGTCATCGAGTGTGGGAAACTTCTCTCTTGCAGAACTGAAAACGCCCTGCTGTTTGGGAACATTGCCTGGCAGCTCTTACCTTTTGACTAAACACTGTTCACCAAAATGAAATATTGTTTGTATAAAGTGCCTCTTTAGTCATTACATGATAGGGCCTTTGGATTACGTGGGTTCTTGCTAATCCAGTTCTAGCAGTCGAAACAGTAGTGGGATAAACATTTAGCTTCTCTTTAAGTATTTTTGTAGTCTGGAAAAAGAAAATTAATGTGTTAACAGTTACGGTGTTTTTCCACCACATATCAATTGCCGGCTACTGTGGTGTGGAAGTAGCTTGTCTGCCTCACATTCAAGAGGTCTCGAGTTCGAATCCCGGTCATGGTTAGTTATCTGGATATAGTTTCCCCTTATTCTGAAAGACGAATGTCCGGTAAGTCTAAGCTCTATATATCCTGGGCTCATTTGAGCATTATTTCACCCATTTCATTCATTATCCGATATGACCTTTGCCCACCACTGAAACAGTTATTTTATGTTGTCCCCAAAGAGTTTCAAATATTGTATTATGTGAGGTTAAGTAGAGTGAGTCATGCACAGAGAAGCTATGTAAGTGGAAATGACGTCACAAAAGTGTTGAATAACAAACTTATTTGGGATTGGTGTGACGCGTATATCGTAAAACGTGGACCAATCAGATATAAAAGATTTTACGTTGCCATGGAGGATATTCAATATTCCTCTAGGGGGGTCGAACTATTAGCGAAATGCTAATGTGTAGAAGAAGATGAACTGGTTATTCTTCTCCTAACAGTCACCGTGAACGGATGTAAAATTCTCTTCTTAAACGCCGTTGTGTGCGGAAGAATATAAGTCTATTCTCATAACAATCATCGAATATAACTAGATAATCTTTACATTAAATATCATCGCTAGAAGACACACAGTTTAATTATTATACACGGTAGTGAACAACCGTATAAAACTTTTGATTCTTGCACGCATCCAGATATAAACGCGTCACATCAAGTGAATCTTGTGTAAGAATAGTGTTATAAATGTTGTATCATACATTTTGTTCGAACTGGTGTTGATTGAAGTAAGGAAATAAAAGTTTCTACATTATTTAATACAGAGAAAAATGATTACTCATTTTACGTAAAATTTCCTTCCGCCGTACCACCCCTGTAAAAGAAGATATTTTGCTCAACCGACTGAAGTCACGCCGAGGTAAGCTGGGACTTCAAGAACCATCCATTCCATCCACCAAAATGTCGCCACATCGAGGGATATAATTACTCCATCACCCATTGACGTTGGGAATCTACCCAAACCACTTCAACCCTGTTCCAAATGGTCACCTCAACGAGGGGCATAATTCGTCATCCATCAATACGATTCGACACAAACCCTGTAACAAATGGCGCCCAACGTGGGGCTCGAATAGGCAGAAGGAGGATTACACCACAGGAGAATAAATAGTGTAATGGACAGGTAACTTCGAATCAAGAAAGAAGAAAGAAGAAAAGTGAGTACGGAAAAATCTTAATAGATAATTAATAGAAAAAGTGACAAAATTATAATTTTCATTTTTATGTTATTAAGAAAGGGAAAGATATTACCTAAAATGGAAGGTAAAAAATTAACAGACAATAAGAATAAAAATATTGGGGAAGGAGTGGAAAGACTAGTTAGTGATAAGAGAGCAGAAATACAAGAAGTCAGGGAAGTAGTGGAAGGAATGATTAGTGATGATGCAGGAACAAGTAGAACAGAAATTATGCAGAGTAAAGATAATGAAATGATAATAGACAGGTTAGAGAAAATGATGAGTAATTTTGATGCTAAAATGGATAATTTAAATGCTAAAGTAGATCAAAGTTCAGAGAAATTAGAAGCTAGGATAGATCAAGGTTTAGGTAACCTAAGAAATGAAATTGAGAAGGGAAGAGAAGAGTGTAGAGAAGGCATAAAATCTTTAAAACAGAAAATAGAATCTCATGATGGAGAAATGTCTAGGTTAAAAGAGATGTTTCAGGAAATGAAAATAAGTCAGGAAAATGTAGTAAAAGATATAAGAAGTGAATTGGCTAAGGAGTCAGAAATCCTTAAGCAACAACAAGTAGAATTTGTAGAAAAACAAAAAATAGAAATAGGGGAATTAGAGAATAGAATAAGACAAGAAATAGATGTAGTCTTATTAGATAATTCACGGAAATACCATGAGGAAAATATTGAAATACAGAATAATTTTGTAAGAGAGGTAAATAGTATCAGAAATGATGTTAAACTAATTGCTACTGAGGTGCAAACACAACAAGATGAACTAAAAGTTAAATATGATGAAGTCAGTAAGTTGAATAGTGAAATGATTACAAGAATAGATTTGGCACAGGAAAGTTTAGAGAGAGAGAAAGAAAACATTAGCAAGCTGAATCAAGTTGTGATTGCATTACAGGCAAGCAAAATTTCTGAGAACCAGAGAGTAATAAAATCTAAGAATATTACATGTATAGACTTACCTGGTAATTCAGGTAATATTGTACAAAACTTAGAGAATTATTTGGAGAGTGACGATACAGAATCTTTGTCACCTGATTGTGAAGTAAATGGTAATAGACAAATACAAAACATGCACACACATACACAGTTACACAGTCAAGGTAACACAAATTGTACAAATTATTTTTTGCATGACATAAGTCCACCTACTTTCGCAGAAGAATCGGGAGACAATCCCAAAATATTTCTAAAGGAATTAGAAGAATATTTTAAAATTAAAAAGATTCCAAATGAATTTAGGATGATGATTGTTAAAAGGTGTTTGAAGAAAAATGCTTTAGAATGGCTGAGGTTAACATTAGCTTCACATGAAACGTATAGTATGTTTAGGAACGTGTTTATAAATAGGTTCTGGGGTCCAGAAAGACAGAGAAGAATTAAAGTCGAACTGGCCACTGGTAAATTCGAGTTCAGGAAGGGTGTGTCCATGACTGAATATTTCCTAAAACTTGCTAACAAAAGCAAACTTGTGAATCCAGATATGTCAGAGACCGAGATCGTGAATATGCTAATACGACATTATCCACCACACATTAGAAACCACCTAATTGTGGCTAAGCCCGTCGACTTTACTGATATGATTGAGTTATTATCAGAATTTGAGGCTCATAACCTTAATTCTGATTCTACTCATAGTCAAGTTGATCCTGACAAGACTCATATAGAAGAAAAGCAAGTAAATAGACAGGAAGTAAGACCAACATTCGGGGAAAATCACAACCATACTAACCAAAACCAAAATAGTTTTAACCAAAATTGGGGCGGGGCACGTTCAAGAGACAACTATGAACGAAGAGAGTACAACCCCAGAAAGACATATGAATCGGTAGTGCCAGGTATAGGAAGGAGAATTCCAAATACTCCTAGGAGGAATTATAATAATAACCAACCTGTGGGAAATGTGAGGAGTAATCAGGTGAATCAACTGAGGTTTTACAGGGGAAATAACCTAAGAACAGGTTATCAAAGTAGAGGAAGAGGAACTAGCATTGAAAACTCTTCATTAAGAGATTTTGGGGGTCCTAGGTTTGAAAGGGCAGACAATAACCTAGAAAGGACACAGACTCAGGGAATAGAAAGAGAAATAAATAACGATAGTACCAACCCAACTGCTAGTGTAACTACCGACCGCACTAATGCGGAAAATTGAGTACCAAATCATTTTGTGCCTTGGAAAGTGGTTCGGTAGAAATGACACAGGGCAAAATCAAAATTCAAAATTTACCAGAAGATAAGCTCACTCTCTCCAGAAGTAAAGATCGGGAATTAGTAAATCCACCTCAGATTAACCTTCGTATAGGCGATAGCGAATATAAAGTATTGATAGACACAGGAGCTAGTTCATCAGTAATAAGTGAGAACTTATTCAAGGAATTACTATCCAAGTTTAGGATTGAATATTTAAACGTGTGTAATGTATACTGTAGCACAGCTATTGGGAAAAAGAAAGATAAAGTTAAATATCAAGCGTTAATTCCTGCGCGAATAGATGATTGGAATTTCAATTTTATCGTATTGGTAATACCAAACTTAGCTCGTGATATTATTATTGGCAATGATGTATTGTATGGTTGGCAAAGTGTGATAGATTTCGAAAAACATGAAATGAAGGTCAAAGGAGATAATGAAGTAATAAGAAAAAATTTGTTAGAAGAAATTATATTAAAAGAGGATGAGAAGGATAGTATAAATAATGATAGGTTTTTTGTAGAAAATATAATATTATACGAAGAAGATATAATTAATAATGAAGAAGATGATAGTGGTAAAGAAAATTTACTTTTAAATAATAAAGAAAATGATACGTTTGACCTTGGAGATCATTGTTGCCAAATAAACACATTAAATACCGACACCGAGCGAAAACAAGAAGAGGAAGAAATGATATTCCAAAGAACTTTGAAAGAAAAGTTAGGGAAAACATACAATTTAAATCACGCACAAAGAGAACAGTTGAGGTTATGTATACTAAAGAACAGGAACGTTTTTAGTACGAAACCTGGATTGTGTAATAAGTACATACATACATTTAATTTGAACGACATTGCTCCTTATACTCATAAAAGTAGATCTGTGCCTATCGCTATTAGACAACAAGCATCTGAAGTAATAAACGATATGCTAGAAAATGGAATTATAGAGATTTCTAATTCGCCTTACCTACATCCTTTGTGTTGGGTACATAAATCGAACGCAACACTGCGTATGACGATTGACGCAAGAAAGATAAACTCACTAACACAACCCGATCACTTCAGACCTCTTGGAGTTGATGAGGTATTATCAAAAGCAGAACGTGCGTAAATAAAATTTTAAAAGATTGGATACCAAAGTATGGGTCAATAAAGGCAATATTATCAGACAACGCAACGGTTCACCGGAGTAAATTGTTTACTTCAGAGATGAAGAACAATAATATTAAGATGTATTACTCTTCAGCATATTTTCCCCAAGGAAATCCTTGCGAGAGAGTGATGCGTGATTTAGGCTTGTATTTCAGAATTCTGTGTCATTCTAACCACCGAGGCTGGTACAAACACTGCCATATTATTGAGAAAATCATTAACAATACCCCAAACTCTACTACCAAATTTTCACCAATCGAATTAATGACTGGACTACAACCTGAACCTCTAGTAATAAAAGCACCGACAACCTTAAAAGTAGATGAAATGGAATTGAATGAAGAAGAAAAGTGTGCTGAAGCATTTCGAAGAATAAAAGAAAAAGCAGAGAAAAGATTATCAAAGATACAAAGAAAAGGAGCGAAATGGAATCCTGAAATAAATGATAAAGTTCTAGTAAAGACATTTAATATCTCCAGTTCTAAAATCAAATCCTATTGGAGAATGAATTTGTTATATAAAGGTCCATATAAAATAGTAAGAAAATTTGGGGATCATACGTACGAATTAAGAGACGATGATAATAAAATGATAGGAAAATATCACAAAACACTTTTAAAACCATTCAAAAGCCTTGACACTCACCAGAACAAAAAAAAAAAAAAAAAAAAAAAAAAATAATAATATGTTTATGAATTACTGAAAAATGTTTTGTTTATTATTATTGTGTTCGAATAATTTCTGATTTTATATTGTTATTTTAAATTGTATTAATTGTTCATTGTTGTAATAATGTTTAATTATTGGGGCATTCTTTAGAATATATGGAACAATATTGTTGGAAGATTTAAGTTAATTTTCCATATATTCTGAAGACGGGCATCTGAAACAGTTATTTTATGTTGTCCCCAAAGAGTTTCAAATATTGTATTATGTGAGGTTAAGTAGAGTGAGTCATGCACAGAGAAGCTATGTAAGTGGAAATGACGTCACAAAAGTGTTGAATAACAAACTTATTTGGGATTGGTGTGACGCGTATATCGTAAAACGTGGACCAATCAGATATAAAAGATTTTACGTTGCCATGGAGGATATTCAATATTCCTCTAGGGGGGTCGAACTATTAGCGAAATGCTAATGTGTAGAAGAAGATGAACTGGTTATTCTTCTCCTAACAGTCACCGTGAACGGATGTAAAATTCTCTTCTTAAACGCCGTTGTGTGCGGAAGAATATAAGTCTATTCTCATAACAATCATCGAATATAACTAGATAATCTTTACATTAAATATCATCGCTAGAAGACACACAGTTTAATTATTATACACGGTAGTGAACAACCGTATAAAACTTTTGATTCTTGCACGCATCCAGATATAAACGCGTCACATCAAGTGAATCTTGTGTAAGAATAGTGTTATAAATGTTGTATCATACATTTTGTTCGAACTGGTGTTGATTGAAGTAAGGAAATAAACGTTTCTACATTATTTAATACAGAGAAAAATGATTACTCATTTTACGTAAAATTTCCTTCCGCCGTACCACCCCTGTAAAAGAAGATATTTTGCTCAACCGACTGAAGTCACGCCGAGGTAAGCTGGGACTTCAAGAACCATCTATTCCATCCACCAAAATGTCGCCACATCGAGGGATATAATTACTCCATCACCCATTGACGTTGGGAATCTACCCAAACCACTTCAACCCTGTTCCAAATGGTCACCTCAACGAGGGGCATAATTCGTCATCCATCAATACGATTCGACACAAACCCTGTAACACCACTATAGCGTAGGTGATAGCGTTCTGCCTCACGTTTAAGAGTCCCGAGTTCGAATTTCGTTGAGGGTGAGGCTTCTTGGTAAGGTTTCTTCTAGGATTTTCCCTTATTCTGAAAGATGAATGTCGAGTAACTCCTAGCTCTATGAACCCTGAGATCAGGCTCATTTGATCATCATTTCATCCCTTTCGTTCATCGTCCGAGAACTTAAAGTTGGTGGACGTTAATTTAAAAAAATACATGTTGAAGCATATTAAACCTTATAAAAATTGGAAGTTGATAATTATTTATTTTATATTATTCAACTCGTAAAAGATTAATAGCTAGTCAGTATTTTCAGGAAATATTATATATTAATAATGTGGTTATGGAACATAAGCAGAAATAGTACTTAATGGTTTACATCATATTTTACACAATGAAGCTTAGTCGAAATAAAAAGAGTCACAGGCTCTTAAAATGACTCACCAAGAAAATGTCAATCTGGAACATAATATTAAACATACAACAATAAATATTTTAGAAATGGTTAAACACCAGAAAAAATGTGTATACAAAAAAATTTGTATAAGAACTAATTTTTTTAACAGTTCCTATATATCTTTAGACTCCTAGAAAAATTACATTATTGAAAAAGGATAATGAATTTATTCTTAGGGATTTGTCATCAAAAACTTACATTACTTCTACATTTGTTAGTTCTTCTCTATCATTATGTTTCATCTTAAAGATTGTTTGTTCTTTTAATATTAGTCCCTGCTTACAACTGATTTCAACAAGGAATGGAATGTTTGGTAAAAGGTCATTAGTTATTCCTATAATTTTTAAACACAGGCATTTTTGTTACATTTTGTGACTGTTGATATAGTTGTACCTACTTGTCATTGCTGTAAAAAAGAAAAAGTCATATTATAGGTCACAATTGATATACGAATGCCGATTTCACCAACAGATGTTAAGACTTAACACGAGTTTAGCAACAGTTAAAACAAAAATTGCATTTCACCAACAAGTGTTAGCGTAACACTCGTGTTAAATCTCTTGTTAGACTAACAAGCCAAATTTCTGATGTTAAGTCCTTAACAATTGTAAATAGTCAAGATGGCGAGCATGAACGCAGCTGTTGATGTCGATTTGCTATATTTAAGACCGTCTAAATAGCATTCGTAATAGAGTATGGCCTATGAGGAGAAATGATTTTGAGGAACTATCCAAAGAAAATTGTTTTACGGAGGTATAGACTGTCGAAACATGTTGCTATGAAGGTTACTGCGGAAGTACAAGAGAGGTTAGAACATGCATGGAAAGGAATATGGCTCTCTCGCTTTTGCTTCAAGTATTATTAACTTTGCGATTTTATAATACACTGTCCACCTCTCGTCTTGAAACGTTCAAGTCACTTGTCCTTCTTCGCACCTCGTTTTAAATTTACGTAATACTGAGAAGTTGTTTGGTGCTTGTAGTAGTGACACATGCATTTGAATTAAATTCGTTTCCAATATTTTCCCAGTGACATCTTTCTCTTTTACATTCACCGCTTCCGTCCTCTTATTTCCCACGATATCCTTACACTTCGTCACCAATTCATTTAACAATTCTTTCTCCATCGATGAGAAATTTGTCTCACGACTTTATTTATGATTTTGTTCATCCGCCATTTTTCAGCTTGTGCAGACGAAAATGAAAACAAAAGCGCATCGCAGTACGTTCAGAAAAAAATACGACTCATCCATAGCCTTCTATAGCTGTAATATTTACAAGTTTCTTGGCGTTAACACAGGTTTGCTAACATTTTCAGAAAACAGGTTGGTGCAATGCAAGAAATTTATCATTAGTGTTAACGCTGTGACTATTGTTACGTTATATTTGTTAACGACGATTTTAACATCTGTTGGTGAAATCGGGCATAAGCTTTCGTTTACTAAAGGTAGGTGAATTTAGTAAATAAACGATGCAAAATATGTAACTGAAACGCTTGCAGCTAAGTTCCAACTTCAGAGTAAAGTTACATTATATTTCAGAGTATCAGAGAAACACATTTCTCTCATAAAATAGCCGCAACAAATAAAATTAAATAAATGAATGATAAACATCGAAATCCTTGAAAACAGTAGTTTCAATAAAGATATTTGTTATAAGAATCATTATTAACACCCACAACAGATGCTCCTGTAAAATATTTTTAGAAGATTGAAGATATTAACGCTTCCTTGCATGTATATATCCTCGATCCTAAAATTCTTTGTATGCAATCGTGCCTTATTTGCAACAAATAATGTAATTCACAAAATAAACACTAGGACAAAAGAATAATATCCATTATCCCAGTGCTAAACTTTCTTGCTTTCAGAAAGGTGTGCTTTATGAAACTATCAAAGTATTTGGCGCACTTCCTAATGTTCTTAAAGAAGAAATTGATTATTTCGGTGCTTTTAAAAAGCTGTTAGAGAGTACCTTTGCTCAAAATATTTTTATTCTCTACAAGATTATCTGAATGACAAATATTCCTGATAATGCTTCTGTAGCTCTGTAAGTAGTATCTAACTGTTCCAATGACAAATCATTACCAATAAATCTTTGATGCATGTTGGAAGTTTATTTTTAATGTATATGTATTTAAGAAATAACAAGAATGGTATCCATTGCAAAAAGGTTGAGACGTACTGGCATAAGCCAAGTGAAAGCTGATTTAAAAAGTGTTTGATTTTGTATCATATATAATTATCCCTGCTTTGTTTTCCATAATGTTGTTCATATTGCCTGTATACTATAATATGTGTATTATGTTAACTTTTCAAGTATATATATGCTATTAAACTTTAAACCTCTGGACATGTTCAATGTTCACAGCCTTTTCTGGCTACAAGTGAACCTACTGAACGCAAATCAATCTAATCTAATCTCATCTACTGTTAAGAACAAAATTTAGCCGTTTCTTCACTAAGATGTAAACCAAGATTACTGAAAATGTCAGTACAGACTAGAGAATCCATCAAGCCTAAGGAAAAATGAACCTCGGGACCAAACCAAAATAAAAAAAGTGTTTTTGAAACCCTAACCTTTCATTTCAATCCAAGATTTTTCGGGGGGATGGGGCTTAAAGTCCTTCTTGCAGTCCTTCAACCTGCTATTTCATGTAGAACGTTGAATGAAATGTGTGTAATGGTGCTCAACTTGCTCAGGATTCATAGAGCTTAAATTAACTGACATTCGTCTTCAAATAATGAAGATCTCCAATAAAAATTGAAATTGTCTGCGTAGTACACCCTCAGAAATTATTTGTAATTTTATGCGAACTATTTTCACCTCTGATAACTCCAGCAGAAGGTAGATGACATTAAATAAATGCTCTTACTGTCCTCCATTAGTTTTCCCTTCATTCTTGTTTTGTGCACTATAATTCTTGGCAAAGAGAATTCCAACAATGCTGAATGAAATGTACTTGATAAACGGTTTTGTTTCCTTTATTACGCACGGAATGAAGAGTTAAGGCTTCTTATTACTTGCCTTTGTTGAGAGTAAGGATTTATGCGTAATTAAGGCAAATGCTGTAAGGTGGCATTCGGAAAGAGACATTCCAGTGCCCTCAGTAGCGCAGCGTGACAAGACTGATGAGTTTATGGCCGGTGAAAATTGGAAACTATGGATATAGAAGAAGGAACGCAGAACAGCTGGTGCTAGAATGTCCTGAAGGAGACAAAGAATAGAACAGGAAAAAACAGACAGTGATGTTTCGCATGATTTTGTGGGCCAAGAAAAGAAGGTTGCCGCTCCCCACAGCGTTATTTTGTTTGGTCAAGCCTCGTCAATGGTTTAGCTTTGACACCCCGCCGTGCCCTAGTCTCCCTGATAAATACAGAAACAATCGGCCCTGCCTACCTCGTGATTAATGTGTTCTTTTTGTTTTAGGGTGCAGCTTGTGTATGTTTGCTATTAGTCAATCGTTGCCAACAGAATTATTGTTAAGGGATGCCACAGATGTAGGTATGTATAAAACAAATAAAGAATATAACACTCATATATTTTCTACCCATTATTGTCGTTTACTTTTACAGTTCTCTTCGATCTGTCCACTGAAATCTTATTTTTCGATCTGCTTCCAATAAATCATATTAGGTAAGCACTGCATGCGCTTTCGGTTCTCATAGCGATAGCAGAGAAGGTAGCGGCAACAATTAATTGTCTAGATGTTACACAATCTTCGCATGAGCATTTCAATGTGTACATTCGGAAATGGCTAACTCTCAAACCAATTTTGCTTTACACAAATGGTATTTTTGACAACTTTAATATTACGTGCATGTTTATCGCGATTTCTCAGCTGCAGAAGAATTAAAAGGATTAAACTGCTAATTTGTAGGCAGGAATGTAATGCCAATATATTTCAAATTTCGATACTTTAGAGAGAGTAATTTTTTATCAGAGCTAATTCCTGTATCAGCAAATACAAATATGTAACAAGTCAAGTTCCTTAGTCTTTCAACTTATTTTACTTTATAAATCGTTCTTCGACCAAACTAGATGGCGTCGCGGTAAAGTAAGCTGCTCACATTTGGGAGCTCCTGGGTTCAAAACAGCGCGACCGACCAGCTTGAACGAAGCTTTAAGTCTTTGTTTACTAGTAGGTGAAAGCGGGATTAGCTATTTGATCAGCGAATTCTTTGAAATTCCGTTTCATCACTACATTTGTTATCTTATTCACTGCCATACGAAGCGCTAGGCTGATTACCTATCCTGGTTCTACCCTAGGGTGAATGCAGAATTGTTTTTGTTAAGGTTAAGGGGCGCATCGTGTAGTTTAGGAGTTTTCCCCAGAACATTTTTAAAAATTTATCTTCGAAAACTTGAACAGTGAGAAAGAAAAATATGAATGTTCTTATTCTAAAAGCAGTAAAATAATTCTATATCTGGTACTAATAATATTTGTTAGATTATTTCTTAACTTTGATCCTCTAGTATTATACTAGAGAAAATTTACTAGTTCTTTTTTGTGTAATTTTACGTCCTCCAACGTTAAGTCATATCGGACGATGAATGGGATGGGTGAAATGATGCTCAAATGAGTCCGAGGTCCATGGAGCTTAGAGTTACTCGACATTCGTCTTTCTGGATAAAGGAAAACCCCGGAAATACCTTATCCAGGTAACTCACCCGACCGAGATTCGAACTCGGGATCTCTTGAACGTGAGGCAGACACCCTACCACCATGCTACCGAGGCGGGCGTACTAGTTATTGTAGTTAAACAATGGACAAGGAAAAAATCCTAGTACTTTTATTCAAACTTTAAAAAAGGTTTGTAAAATCAATAATAATAATAATAATAATAATAATAATAATAATAATAATAATAATAATAATAATAATAATAATAATAATAATAATAATATTAATAATAATAATAATAATAATAATAATAATAATAATAATAATAATAATAATAATAATAATAATAATAATAATAATAATAATAATAATAATAATAATAATAATAATAATAATAATAATAATAATAATAATAATAATAATAATAATAATAATAATAATAATAATAATAATAATAATAATAATAATAATAATAATAATAATAATAATAATAATAATAATAATAATAATAATAATAATAATAATAATAATAATAATAATAATAATAATAATAATAATAATAATAATAATAATAATAATAATAATAATAATAATAATAATAATAATAATAATAATAATAATAATAATAATAATAATAATAATAATAATAATAATAATAATAATAATAATAATAATAATAATAATAATAATAATAATAATAATAATAATAATAATAATAATAATAATAATAATAATAATAATAATAATAATAATAATAATAATAATAATAATAATAATAATAATAATAATAATAATAATAATAATAATAATAATAATAATAATAATAATAATAATAATAATAATAATAATAATAATAATAATAATAATAATAATAATAATAATAATAATAATAATAATAATAATAATAATAATAATAATAATAATAATAATAATAATAATAATAATAATAATAATAATAATAATAATAATAATAATAATAATAATAATAATAATAATAATAATAATAATAATAATAATAATAATAATAATAATAATAATAATAATAATAATAATAATAATAATAATAATAATAATAATAATAATAATAATAATAATAATAATAATAATAATAATAATAATAATAATAATAATAATAATAATAATAATAATAATAATAATAATAATAATAATAATAGATTAAAGTACTTGGTAATCCCTTTTAAATTATCCAAATTTAGGATGATCCAGGATTAAAAATATGAACAAGTTGTTCGTGTAGAGGTTTCTTTTCCCGTTCTTATTTGCGTCTTCCAACGTTAAGTAATATCGGACAATGAATGAAGTGAGAGAAAATGCTCAAAAGAGTCCAGTTTTAGTAGAGCTGATATTTATTTTTCAGGATAACCCCATAAAAATGATATGCAGAAACTCATCCTGAGAGATTCGAACTCGGAAACTTTAGAATGTGAGGCCGACACATTATCAGCTATACTACCGAAGAGAGGATGTTTAAGTAAGAAAAGAAGCCTAATGATTTTAAGATTCAACTTTTTTCTGTCTACAATACTTTGTTTCTAAAATTCTAATATTCTTCAAACTCATTTGTCATTCCAAGCATCGTGGACACAAGTTTGCTAGAATTACAGTGGCGTGGGTGTCTTGGAGCTCTACGCTGACAGATTGATCGGAATTTGGAGTGTTAAAGAAAGCTTTATGACCAATAAACCTTAAGTGGTGTGAGCAAAAAGTTTTCATTTCACGAAAGAAAGAATTGTTGGAGTCAGCACTACTAATGTTTTTACAAACTTTTTCATTAATGCGTCAATATTCATGATTTCACACACTTATTTCTCCTTTAGTTTAAATTATAAGTTGGTAACACTGTGAGGTATTATGCAAAACTTTTCTCCTGAAATGCAGATACATTATGTTATTCAATCCAGCATTATAAAAATCTTGTTACGGTCATTATTGGCAAACTATAGCAATAGCATATTTCCTGTAGCAGTGACCTAATATATATGGGTATTCAAATTCGCCATGACTTATGAATCGAATTTCTTATATTCTTTTTTACATTCACCTATGATAATTATGGATGCCGTATCATTATCTCATGACTTATTTGCACAGTCTCAATACGGTAAAACTAGTGAAAATTGTCATACCAACGACAGAATGCCATAAACATGCTGCGTATTGCTCATAAAGATTATAAAATGTATTAATAAATTACTGTTTTATACAGCACATGTGAAACATTTAAGTATCGGTGCAATCAACAAATATAAAATTCATGAAATAAATTATTTACAACAACAAATACCTACCTATTCAAGTACTATGTAAAGTACCATAGTTTGTTCTTTCTCCGTATAAAATGATAATCGTCCTTCTTAACGTAACAATCAGAACATGTTAAAACGGATATGAATGCTTTCTGAAGTCACGGATTGATCCAGGTCTGCGCCCAGAGGAATGGTTATGGGAAGTAGTTTTAATGTTATTGAATGTAAGTGTTCTGTCTGAAATGAGAAAGATCTTAATCCCTGTAATTGCAGATTAGTCGTAATAATTTTATATATTAGAGTAATAAAATTAACTGATTTGTGTTTTCCTATGCTTCGTAGAATATAACCAACAAATACTTTTTAAGGATAAACTGAATTTAGTGAAAGGTTGCTGAATATACATTTTGTCAAGAAAGAACTGGGAATTAATTATATAAAAATTTCGTATAAAAGGGAACTCTGAATTTCTTCCGTAGCAAAGTTGGTACACCTTTACTATATACCTACGCGAGGTTTCATTGTTGCCTGTCTTCTAGTTTGTTTACAGGTCACCATTTTGTTAGTATATCTCAAAGGTGTATTGCGATTTCACAATGAATAAAAATAATGAACAAAAATCTGTCTCAATTTTTGCATTCGAAATTGTATTTCGTGTGCCGAATCGCTGAAAATGCTATAGAGATGAATCGACTTCATCAAAAACACGTGCCTATGAATGGTACAGCGAATTCAAAAGTGGTCGAGATGTGTTGGAAGATATGGCGCGCTCTGGTCGGCCTTCAGCTGTTTCAACTGAACTGAACATCGCTAAAGTGAAGGAAATTGGCATTTAGGACTAAGAGAAATTGCCGTTGAACTATTTGTGTCTCACGAATCGATACGTACAATTTTAGAGATTGTTTGGGTGGTAGATGTTGTCGCTCCATTAGTTCCGAAAGACTTGAACTTGCTGCAAAAACTCAATCACGTAAGAATCATACAAGACATGCTAGAACGAGCCAACTACGACATCACATTCATTATAACTGGAGATGAGATGTGGGTTTACGAGTTTGACACGCAAACTAATCAACAAGCTTCAGCGTGGCGTCTTCCACAGAACCGAAACCCAAAAGAGCACGACAAACTCAATCAAAACTGAAAGAAATGTTGACAATTTTGTTTTTTCGATTATCGTGGTGTCGTGCCCCGGGATTCTTACCAGAAGTTCAGACGGTAAATAAAGACTATTATTTGAGCTTTATGCGGCGTTTGAGAGAACAAATACGGCGAAAAAGAACAGATTTGTGGAAAGACAACTCGTGGATTCTGCACCACATAACGCCCCACCTTACGAGGCTATCTATCATTGTGAACGAATTTCTGGCCACAACTCAATGAATCTCTTGGAACAAGCGTATTTACCTGATTTGGCTCCTGCCGACTTCTTTCTGTTTCCAAAACTCAGTTACCACTTTGAGGCACCCGTTTTCAGTCGACAGAAGACAACGGAGAATTCATTATAAAATCTCAACACACCTTTGAGATGCACTAACAAATGGCGCCCTGTATACAAAATAGATGACATGACAGTCAAATTCCCCATGGGCACAGAGATGTACCAACTTGGCGACAACAATAATGTCGAGTCCTCTCTTATACGAGATGTTTATATGATCAATTCCCGGTACTTTCTTGACATAGTAGTACTTATGTTTACAATACTTCATGTTTGGGGCACTCTTGATGTACTTTTTATATTTTCCTTGGTAATCACAATCTTTTCTAAACGTCCCGGTTTCGAAGATAAAATATTTTGCATTCCTTCTGTTCTTTCTTTTCTTTCATTTTTATTTTCTGGCCACTCAGGTTTCTTTTTATTCTAGATATCCAGATTTTTCACAAAAATTCTTGATTTGAGATTTTCTAATGCGAAAATAAAAAAAAGTTTATGTATGCACCTAGGTGTCTAATTGTGTGTGTGTTTTTTTATTTGTGTGTGTGTGTGTGTGTGTGTGTGTGTGTGTGTGTGTGTGTGTGTGTGTGTGTGTGTGTGTGTGTGTGTGTGTGTGTGGTGTACAGCATAGATAAAAAATTAATAAAAATTGAAATAACAAAGTTAGGCCTATCCATGCTCATTAAGGAATGCAAGACCAAATTGTTAGGATTACTTTGTCTATGCAATATTTTTGATGGAAAAACTTATCCTCTTATACCTCAAAAGTGGTTCTAAAATTTGTCTCTGTCATTACGCAATAACACCAGGGAAGAAAATGATTGTAGTGGTCATTAAATTACGTCATTTTGTAATTACTTGTTGGTATTACCGATACTAATTATTTTGCAAATATTTATCACTGTTAACTAATATTTTCACAGGTTGAAAAGTCCTTCATATGCATTTGCTTACTACCTTTATGGCTTTCTCAATTAACAATTTCAGTCATTTTACTAGGGCTGTAAGATAATATAACCCTTGTTTTACTTTCTCTCAATAATTGTAAATTTGACCAGTTTAATACACATCTATTCTGTAGGGAATCATAACCCTTAAATTTTTAAAAATGTTACCCATCAAAACATTTTGTTTATGTGAGCCTTCATCGTTTCAGTTAATTTCAAAGGAAGTTTTAGTTTTTGGTCATCATAATGTTTTAGATGTATATGTTGCCTTAAGCTCTGAAGTGTGGTTATGTGGGTATAATCCCGACTAACTGGATAACTGGATTAATTCGGAGGGGACTCAACACGAAAACCACACTTGGTTTATTGCACCCATGTCCCCAAGTGAGGCATGCACGGGGAGGAACGACGTGGTGAGAGGAGACACAGGACTGCCTTTTCAAGGAATCACGACAATGCAGAGGGCAGCACCCTATAGTTCGCTTAAATGGTAACTTCCCCTGGCGGGCCAGGACAACGGACATCCCACACTACTATGGTTCAGAAACTGTCTCACCTGGGTTCGGACACCGGCAACAGTTCTACCGGAGGAGGAATTGATTCACTCAGAGCATACCATCCTGCCAAGCACCGCCGAGACACCCTCCCGGCCACGGGAGTCAAACCCTGGCCTCCCGAGTGTAAGCCACAGACGAAACCGCTTGAGCCATCCCGGTCAGTAAGAAATCCTCTACTCCAGACTACCTCTTATTTTCATATATATGAAAAAATATTTGGCTTAAAACACCATGGATCTTATAGACATTTTACACCAAATGAAGTGCATTTTTTGAATTTTCTGGAAATGTCCTCAGATATCCCTTTAACTCGGCATGACCTTTGTGTAACTGGCAAACGTAGCAGATATACAGGATCTCATTTATATCTCGTTAAAGCACAATTTATGTCAAATAAATCTTTTATGGAGTGAATCATTTTCGAGATATTTCTTGTTATTCTACAGTTATAGGTTAACATTAAGTAGAGAACAATGTGTATACCGGATACTCAGTTGATTCATGTTGTCATGGATACATTTTTTGTTTTTGTTTTTTTGTTATTAAATTTACGTCCTCCGACGTTGAGTCATATCGGACGATGAATGAAATTGGTGAAAGGATGCTCAAGTGAGTACGAGGTCCATGGAGCTTAGAGTTACCCAACTTTCGTCTTTCAGGATAAGGGAAAACCCTGGAAAAACCTTATCCAGGTAACTAACTCTAGCAGAGATTCGAACTCGGGACCTGTTGAACGTGAGGCAGACATGCTACCGAGGCGGGCACGGACATTACACTCGAGTTTATGACGCTCCGCTTCAAATGCCTTTCGATTATTCTTGCTCTATTCCCCTTGTATTTACAACGAAAAGGTAATGAAATACCACTGCAAAGTAGATAGAGTCAACATGAAAAATTCAATGCCATGGCCAGGATTTGAGCCACGGATCTCCTGGTTTGCATCCAGTCCCTCCAACCCATTGAGCTACCATGGCCAACGTGCCGTCCTGACACCAAATTCATTTACTTGTATATTTCCCCGGTAAACCACTGGGGGTCTCGCATTCGAGATACACCGTTTGTGGCGACTTACTATCGTAAGTACTTGAGTCCCAGGCTTCATCATTTAACTCTTATTTTTTTAGTTAATTGATGGAAATTAATCATTTCTTCACACTAGCCGTATATGGGCTAAGGTTTTTAATAGAGTCAATATAAAAAATTCAATGCCATGGCCGGGATTTGAATCACGGATCTCCTGGTTTGCATCCAGTCGCTCCAACCCATTGAGCTACCATGGCCAACGTGCCGTCCTGCCACTACCGCAAAGGTTTATCTCGGTTAACATGAATTTGATAGAAAAAGAATAATTTGTAAAAGGAATTTAGGAAAGCACATAAGGTTTTAAAGATTATTTTGAACCACCGTTAAAAAAGTTTAGAACACTTTGGTTTAGCTGTTTAGTTTAACAATTGATTTAGATAATCTGCTAATTTATTTTGAAGCAAACAATAGAGTAAATTTTAAAATCTGCATAACTGAATGCGCTATATAAACAACAATGTTTAGTCAATTATAAATAAAGGCACAAAGTACTAAATGCACACATTTATATTATAGGAATTCTTTATTTTATTACTGTTCCACATGTTTGTGGTGTACAGCCTTCAACTTTGAAGTCCACACTTTGGGTGGGCGGGAAGCTCTTGTGCAAGGACCTAATAGTGGAGCCCATGCTGGGACTGTTTACCTTGTCATAAATCACTTGTGACGTAGGCATTACTGAAGACAAAAATTGTTGTCGCTCAAGTGGTATGATTGTGCCTGGACAGATGATGGCAACAAGCAGGTTGTATATCTGTCAAACTTCTGAAAGGAAAGTATCTTGTCTTGCTCCGGTAGGCAACCCTCATTTACCAGACTTTCTTGAATCTCGTGCTATTGTAACGCATAAGGCATTGAACCGTTCTCGAAAGTTTGGATCCCCACACATCGAGTGCCAGCAGGAGTCAGAAAAATGTTAGTACAAATGCTTACTAGCACGCAATTGTATAGGTCATTTAGTTCTTAAGACACATTAGCAAGTGTGAATGCACCTTCAAGGCTGAATTCTTTCTGTACTATTCAAACTGGATGCTTCTACATACAGAAGCCTAATAATTTTGTTGTTTACATCAGTATAGTGTATTGAACACCTAGATGAAAGTAATGATGAATTATAGAAAACCTTTATTCACGTTGGTGCAAATTACCCCAGAACATAGAGTAATTCTTCTTTTATGGGGGCGACACAATTGCCCATTTTCAAATACTTGATGTGTCCGGTCACGTTATTTTCTCTACTTTATAACCGAGATAAACGTTTGCAGAAATAGTTGTATTACACCATTTCCTCAAAGATACAATTAGAATAGGGGAGTAGGTACAATAAACTTAAAATATAGTCAAATGTTTTAACTGATGGTCGCTAGGTAATTGTTTGAAATATCATTCTCCTTTCATAGCCAGAGTAAGTATAAAAAAATGAACGATTACTTATTTGAGAGATGTTTTGGAAGACTCAAACCAATCGAAGGGAATATTTTGCAAATCATTATCTCCACTAAAACGTGTATTTGTACATAAAATGTGCTCTAATAAGTCTTACATTTTTTGAGTTTACTAGTTATGCATAAATCATGCAAAATGAAGAGAACTTCAGGAGCCATTCCTAGAAAATTAAAGACACACATTTCATTTTTCATAAAAACAAGTTAAATATATTTTATTTGGAACAAAATCATAAGAGAATTTTGGAGAAAATAAATATTTCGGAATCTTGTATATTTAAAGGGTAAGTCGTTGTAGGATTTTCGTGGAAATATTCCTGTCGCATTCCTGGAAGATATTGAACTTCAGTACCAAGATAGGTATTTAGCCCACTTCTCTTTTTTGGGTTCTGGTGTCCACGACACTCACATATGGATACATACAGACACACGCAGATTTGCACGAATAGTTTATGCTTTATTCTATTATTATTCCATTATTATTGGTTTAGGTTGAGTAACCTAAAGCTTCGTTGCTGACATAAAGAGTAATTGATTCAACATTCAACTGAGGTGACCCTGTCTATAGACCTGACCTGACTTGACAAATCGTGTACTTATATTAACGGTGGAAATTTTACTTAAACACACTTCTATACCATTATGTAGATGACAACGGCGTTTTTTTTTTTTTTTTTTTTTTTTTTTTTTTTTTTTTTGCAATTTACGTCATCCAACTTTAAGTCATATCGGAGGATGAATGAAATGGGTGAAATGATGCTCAAATTGAGCTTAGAGTTACCCGACACTCGTCTATCAGGATATGGGAAAACCCCGGAAAAAACCTTGTCCTTTAACTCACCATGACCAAAATTCGAACTCGTGAACGTGAGGCAGACACGCTACCGTCTACCTTACCGAGGCGGGCGGGTTTCCTGTTGATTTTGCATATCCACTTCAAAATCATGTGTAACGTTTTAGGTGAGGAAAATACAAAATACTGAAAAAAGAAATAGTATGTACGATAGTCTACAATACATTTTGACTGGCACATGTCTGCCTTGCCAGGGGTCCCGGGTTCGATTCCCGGCTGGGGGTGGAGGTTTAGCTCCAACCAAGAGAATTCCCCACTTTCCACAGTGTCTGGAAGTATGAGAGTGCGAATGTATGCGTGACTTAATGATGAAAAAAATATAAAGTACTTGCAACACATTGTTTACGAGTTAACACCATGTTCCAAAGGAGAACCCCCCCCCCCCACACACACACACACACACACATACACACATTTTATTTCTGCTGTGTTTTTATCTCCACATTAGTTCAATAAGCTGTTATTCTTCTCCAGAAATAAAAAGGCATGGCTTTCTAAGCTCTGAGTTGTATAGTTGACTAGATATTCTATTATTTTATGCTTAGTTTAAGTATTGCTGAAGAGTACAGTATTATTAAAATTGCTGAAATGTTTACTGAAATTAAATACAAACCGATAAAATCTGACAGAGTTGACTTCTAGATTGTACCAGGTTAAAATTTAATTTACCTGAGCAATGTATCAAAATAATAGAGGGTTTGAAGTATATCTAAATTCTATGTTAACACAAACATTTATATAAGACCAGACACTGAATGAAAATGAATGGAGTTGTGCCTCAATTACCTTCACGGAAATGTTCTCTCTTACAATCTCTTGCTCTTCTGGTGTTCTTTTTGTAATAGGTGTATTTACTTTCATTTTTTGTAATATTAAACTATTAAATTGCCTGTATACAAATAATCCCTCCCAACGAAGCTAAGGCTTCGTCAGATGATGAATAATGAGGTTAATTTCAGAATTAGAGGTTAGAGGACACTATAGATCTATTTTAATTGTGACCATCGTGAATGTTTGGATTGCAGGAACCCGATCAAGTAGCTATCTAGGGTTCAGGTAAGTACTTTTTTCCTTTATTAAGACCCACACCATCTATATTGCACCACCATATACTATGAAACCTAGGAGTACACCTGAAACATGAAAGGAGAACGATGGAAAGGAAATTGTGTTAGATGATAAACCACCCCAGGTAAAACTACTAAAACCCAAACTCAGAGGGGTGATAGACAGGAATATAATCAAGGATCTTCCGAATTTGAGTCTCATACTTTGCGAAGCCAGCTTTTTAGGCTAATCTCAACAATCCTTTTCTGTTTAGACTTCATTTTACCTTAGATTGTATTTGTGAGGTTCACTTAATATTTATACTTAGGCTTTTAATGGTGGTTTACCTTTCCCTTAAATCTCAAATGGTAACTTCTGAACCCTGCGGTCACTAATCAATAGTTCTAGTAAAACAATTTTCACCTTGAATCTAATCTGTAAGTTGTGAAGCTAGGACCCTAATTACTTAATCACAGAACTGGTTTACATACAGATGATCATGATAAGAAGCAACTGATCTTTCATTTCTCTGAGGACGATGTGCATTACAATGTGATGGATGACCTATTCCTGGACTATGTCAGAGCTTTTTAGATGAATAGTAGTGGCTCTGGTCATAATTTCAACTAAATGTTGTAGTTTCGCGTATTTTTCGTAAAGTAATAACATAACTAAAGAACAGATCAAATTATTCTGTGCTCTTGAAGTCCAAATTGTTAACAACTCCTTTAATCTGGTGGGCCACATGGACGGTGAATGAAAGGAATGACTTAAATGATTCTCAAATTGATCCAGAGACCTTAAAGTTGTGCGACATTCTCTTCTCAGGATATTATGGGCAAATCCCTAAACAAAATTCGAATTGTAACCTGAAATGTTAGATAGACACGCAATCTTGAAACCATGGAATTTACTTAAAACAAAAAGGCATCTCAGTATGTCCAAGTGTTTGTTGAACGTGAATGGCGTTTGTTACCGGTTATGTAATAACCAATTCAGCTAAACACGATTTCAGAATTGCTGCAGGGTAAACACCTGAGCAACGTGTCAGATTATTACAACCATGACAAGGAAATCTACAATCAGCACAAATATATGGTACTAATAAAATGCATACCACAAAGATTAAAAAAAATAATAAAACATAAATATATGCACGTCCTTAGCTGGTTTGAGCAGCCTTTTTCTCAGAAATAAACACAGATAAACCTTCCCGCCTCTGTAGCGTAGATGGTAGCGTGTCTGCCACATGTTCAAGAGGTCCCGAGTTCGAATCTCGGTTGAGTTACCTGGACAAGGTTTTAACTGGGGTTTTCTCTTATCCTGAAAAACGAATGTCGGGTAGCTCTAAGCTCTATGGACCCTGGGCACATTTGAGTATCATTTCACCCATTCCATTCCGATATGGCTTAACGTTGGAGGACGTAAATGAAAAAAAAAATAATAAAATAAAAGACAAACCTGTAATTGGTACTCATAGATGAAAATGGAATATAGGAATGCCTTTAAAATTCTTTTCTCTTTAGATGGCCACGAGATCAAAAATGTATATATATATCCCCATTTGAGAAAATCTAAAACTTTGAAAAATGTTGCATGTAAACGAAGTTTTGATAGGAATTTTCTTGAACATCTTTGTGTCACATATGAAGATGCTAAATTTAAATATCAAGTTTGGTTAACAATATACCTTTCTTTTTCGAAATAAGCTGCACACACGCACCTTCTTCTAAAAATACTTTTTTCTACGTTCAGGTAGACAACAAATATATGTTCTGTGAACTCTTGACATCTTGGAACACAATATTTTTCTACTTATAGAACGCATTCAGGAAATTAATCATTATAAAGCTCACTTTGTAAAATTTGTGTCACTTGTTAGGCATATTTTGTAGGCTAAACCTCCTAAGTTAGTAAAATATGGTGAAATAAGTTAATGTAAATAAGTACCTACACGTTGCTTTAGACTTAAACACACTGAAAAATATATTGAATAAAAACGAAATTAAAATCACTTCACTTACAAATTTCTCAGATTTTATTTCCGGCAAGGAAAACCTGCACTTATAGATAAAATAAGGTAAACTTTGGCCCTTATATCCTTATTTACGTAGCATTTATGTTCGTTTATCTTAAATTCTCTTGTCATATTTTATTGCATATTCTCATGAATAATAACCAGTAGAAGGTCATTTATTTCTCGTGTTTCCTGTTATAAGTCATAACACTTCGCATGGCCTCGATGCAAAACTTCTATGAACAAAATATATTTTGGCCATTAGCTCAAAATTCATGACAGCAACTACTGAGGTGATGTCCTGAATTAAGAATTTGTGTATACCCACATTAGGGAACGAGCACATAAAATAAAATCAAGTAATAAATTAAAAAAAAATATAGAATTAAGTAATTCTTGCAGGGTTTCGGATTAACAGATTTTGAAAAAATTGTGTATAAATTATGGTTTCGAAGAAAGAATACCTCGCAGCAAGTGTGTCAATGTGAGATGATGAGCTACAAGAAAGCGAAGAGATAGATAGATAGAAAGAGAGAGAGAGAGAGAGAGAGAGAGAGAGAGAGAGAGAGAGAGAGAGAGAGAGAGAGAGAGAGAGAGAGAGAGAGAGAGAGAGAGCAATGAACTGGAAGTAAACAATTTGGTCTATTGCTGAATTATCTTTCTCGTTTTATCTCTGTTGTTATACATATAGTTGTGCGTTGGTATCATAACATTGCAATAAGACATTTTGTAGCTTTTTTGTTGTGAATTTAGTGTTCTAGGAAGTCAACTGTCTGCAGTGAAACAGAGTTACGCACCAAATGACCAAGTCGGTATAGATAATCACTAAATGCGGTTCAGTGACAGATGTCTATTCTGCCAGTTTTATTATATTAGTTGTATTTTTCATCTCGAGGTGGCGCCAGAGTAATATGTGCGGTTCGACTCCCCGGCAATCCTCCATATGATCCATAGATTTTTCATGCTTTTCTTAATAGGTACGAGAATGCTGGGGTGTTCTACCTCATTTTGTGTGCTCCCATTTCCTTCATAGTCAACTGTTTTAGAGTTGTGGTCCCAGGCGACGTCGGGTTGTGGCTGGACGGTGGATGTGCTTCTGTAGAGGTTTCTTCCCCGGATTAGGTTGTGACTAACCACATCTGGGGAGAAGAGTACCTACTGGGAGTTAAGGTCTCATGGGCGGCTTGGTGACGCGGAGGAGTTCGAAATAAAAATGCTAGAGACGCTTTCTATGCCGATGACCGTCGTCATCCGAATGTGGCTGCCCTTCGGATCGCTCTCCTCATCCCTCCCTGCCGGTGTTGTAACCGGTGCGAGATCCCCTCCTTTGTATCTTCTCTACCACTTAGAAAAAGTAGGTATTGCATTGTACATAAAGTTGATGTCGAAATTAACAAAATGATAATACCTGTTTTAAGTTCTGTATAAAAACAAGGTAGGTCTAGAAAAGAGCTCTGTATATAAGTGTATTGTGAACAGCATAAATCAACAACTAAAAATCGGCTTATTATGAATTTGGCATTTTAGTTAATATCCTCAAAAATTCGAGATGAAATTTTTCGAGGAAGTCCTCTATCTCAAACTATCCTTTACATAACTATTTTGACATTCATCTTTTGATTACAATATCGTTTATTAAAGACATGCACATGCCAAACAAAATGTTTACATATATTGAGTTGTCTTGGAACAGTTTGTGAAACTCTCTCCAATCAATTTTTGTACATCAAATCTTCTGTATCTGTTAAACTTTAAGCAATGGATACAGATGCCAAACAAAAAATGTCGCTCCCTTTGAAACCACACTTTCTTTGAAATAATTGAAGTATAAGCTATTTCCAAGATAGCATTTATTAAAACCCGATGTTTCATTTCTTTAAAGTGTTATCGATATTCAGTTTTTCTTGCAGTTGTAAGGAAAGGGTATAGAATTTTATGGACAGCAGATGGTGCTCTGTTCTTAAACATCTGACTATAAATAAATTAAAAATATATTATACTTTCTGCAAAGGTTTATCTTTACTAAAATTAAGTAGATAGAATAGGCTTTCATAAGAGTAGATTGTTCACCCACTAAGAAACGAGAGTGTGCAGAGAAAATAATGTAATTATGACACTCATATTTTTTATGAGTAGAACATTTATTTGAAATAATTTATGCAGAGAGCCTGCAATAAATATCACTGTAACAAAAACAAAACTTTTCGCTTTTCGCGGAAGGCAATTAGAGCAAAAATAATATTGGAAGATAAGATGACAGAACAGGTCAACCATTTTAACTATTTAGGTTGCAATGTTTCCTATTTTTAAAATGAAGATATAAATAAAAATAATGATAGATTAAACGACATTTGTGGTACCATAAAAATATCTCAAGACCATTAGAAAAGAAAAAAAAAAAACTAAAATTTTACAAAGTAATGGCAGTGCCCATGCTTTTATATGGTTCAGAATGTTGGACACTTCATAAAAGTGAAGAAAGGAAAATAGAAGAGGCAGAAATGATATTTCCAAAGAACGTCACAGCTTATACACTATTTGATATAAAGATAAGTACTTAAATAAGAACAGACTTGGTGTATTCAATTTATATAGAAGATAAATGAATATAGAACCAACTGGAGAGAGCATGTGGAAAGAATGAACAATCATTGCATACCAAAATTGTTGTTGAATTATAAACCCAAAGGGAAATGAAGTATTGGCAGACCAATGAAGAGATGACTACAACATTTCAATGTTTGAGACCGCAACAAGTCTTTTTAGGGTGTTCCGGCTTCGATTCCCGGCCGTGGGGTTGGGGATTTTTCTCCGACCAAGATAATTCCCCATCTTCTCCAGAGTCTGGAAGTATGAATGAGAGCGTGAATGTGTGCATGATCTAATGATTAAAAAACCCAACGAATATAATTTAACACCTTCGATATGTTCCAAAGGAGAACGGCCGCGGATATGACCATTATGGCGGGATATACATGGAACAAGAAAAGGTATTTTTAGGCTTAAACCCTATGGACGATGATGTGGATGAACATTTGTTTCATTTGGAAATTAATTGTTCTTTTACACTGGCCGTGTATGGAAAGATAGAGTCAGACTGAAAAATTCAATGCCATAGCCGGGATTTGAACCACGGATCTTCTGGTTGCCGTCCAGCCGCTCTAACCCTTGAGCTACTATGGCCAACGTGCCGACATGACATTAAATTCTCCAACTGACTCGTGTTTCTCCCGGTAAACCACTTAGGAGTTCTCATAAACACATGAGTACAACGTGTAAGTACTTTAAGGTCCGGGCTTTATAGTAAACCACTATTAGGTCAATTAATGGAAATTAAATGTTCTTTCACACTGGCCGTGTGTAGGAAAGATAGAGTCAGACTGAAAAATTCAATGCCATAGCCGGGATTTGAACCACGGATCTTCTGGTTGCCGTCCAGCCGCTCTAACCCTTGAGCTACTATGGCCAACGTGCCGACATGACATTAAATTCTCCAACTGACTCGTGTTTCTCCCGGTAAACCACTTAGGAGTTCTCATAAACACATGAGTACAACGTGTAAGTACTTTAAGGTCCGGGCTTTATAGTAAACCACTATTAGGTCAATTAATGGAAATTAAATGTTCTTTCACACTGGCCGTGTGTAGGAAAGATAGAGTCAGACTGAAAAATTCAATGCCATAGTCGGGATTTGAACCACGGATCTTCTGGTTGCCGTCCAGGAGCTCTAACCCGCGGCTGGACGGCAACCAGAGTATCCGTGGTTCAAATCCCAGCTATGGCATTGAATTTTTCAGTCTGACTCTATCTTTCCAGTTGTTTCATTTGAATTTTTTCCTTTTTTTTTTCGCCTTCTCAGTTAATTTCTTTATAATCATTTGCTGAATGGTAAAAATAAAACTCAAGCTCTACAGTATCTCAAGATAAACTCACTTGCAATTTTATCGTTGGATAATTTATCGACATAGTTTAAATAATATATATTAGTATACTAGGAACTGAATATTAAAAATGCATTTTGTATATTCAACGATAAAACTACCAGAAAGGAAATGAAGCTATTTCTTGCAAGTTCTAAGTCATTAGCCCTGATATGAAAAGGCAAGTTTTCTAAGGCCTATACGCGTGTTATGAACAAAGTAGCGTCTTTTCTCGCACAAAGTAGCACACAGTAGTTTTACTGCTTTCCGTATTAGTAGGGGCAATATACCACCCAGTCTGCAAGGGGTCCTTGTCCACTACACGGGCGGTAGCTGTTGTTTGTAAAAATAGCATCCAAAACATCCGTGAAGGTCTTTGTTCACATGGAGTTTCACTGCAGTGTCGATCATCCTTCATGTCACGGCAAATAGACGAGCAACTGGGGAAATCTAGGCATCTTCACGGTTATCATCATCTTACCACACGTGGATAGAGAAATTCCTGACTGCGTGAGAAATGTCACTTTGGAAGATCTATGTTAATTTCTTGCAGCATTTTTGGAAATGCATCCTAATTATACAAAGAACTGCTGTTACGGTGATTTAAGTTAGTATTCGAATAGGTCGATCGCTAAAAGAAACTGAGGTAGCTGGAACAGAAAATCCAAGAGTGCTTTTCTTTTTCAACATCATTTAATGTAGAATGCATGTGGTGAATGGCTCTACTATACTTAAAATACCCTTAATTACATCTCTAATCGTCCACATGTAGATGCTTCAAAATCTTAGTGTCCAAGTAACAATGTTTAAATTTATTTTAGAAAGAAAAAGTATATGTATATTGTTAATGTAACTAATGAATTGCATGCTCTATGCTATTTTCTATACTGTAGACATGTATGTTTTGATTAAAGTTTTGCCAAAATGCACCTCTTTCTATGTACGAAGTAGAGTGATGACATCTTTAATAATAACACAGAGTGTTTATTAAATAAAGGATAAATTGTGGAGGTGCTGAACCTCTGAAATCAAAGTTTCTTACATAAAGTTCCATGTTCTTCCACTATTTATGCTGTCCCTTAAGGTAAACAAAAGCTTTCTTTCAACAACGAACTTGTAAATAACTTTATTACTCCGTTTGGAACTATAATAGTTAATAAATTATTGGTATGTTGTTATTTAAGTATAGCAAATTACACTTGCATTTTATAGGCTCTTGAACTACTTTTGGATGGCCCTACCATTGCTTGAACAATGTATCTGTAACAATAAAACAAATAATAGAATACATTTATTCATCAGTCTTTGCTTTGTTCAATGCCCGCCTCTGGAGCAATGAGGGTAGCGTGTCTGCCTCACGTTCATGAGGTCCCGAGTTTGAATCCCGGTCAGGGTGAGTTACCTGGATAAGGTTCCTTTCCCAGGGTTTTTCCTTCTTCTGAAAGATGAATGTGGGTAGCTCTAAGCTCTATGGACCCTGGACTCATTTGAGCATCATTTTACGCATTTCTGTCATCGTCCGCTGAGACTTAACATTAGGGTTTTTCCTTCTTCTGAAAGATGAATGTGGGTAGCTCTAAGCTCTATGGACCCTGAACTCATTTGAGCATCATTTCACGCATTTCTGTCATCGTCCGCTGTGACTTAACATTGGAGGACATAAATTAAAAAAAAAACTGTGTTCAAGGAACAGGGATTGTAAAAGAAGTTCACATGCTTTACATTTTACAGATAGCTATATATAAAGTTTAGCTAGTTTTAGATGTTATGAATGTCAAAATTTTCCTTCAGAAATAGAGTAAGTTGTGAGGAGATTAAAAATTATTTCTTAACGACAGTGTCAATTGCCAGCATCATACCAGCGTCGCCAATTTTGTTCCATAGTAGTTCCCTTACATTCAAGTAAGTGACTGATATGCGGCTGACCTTTAACCACACAATAGGATAACATTATTTTTACATGTAATAAATATGTGATGCCTGTTTAATTCTTACCAGTCTTCTACACTTATAGAAAAGGAACGAAAGGAACAAAGAAAGAAAGAAAGAAAGAAAGAGAGAGAGAGAAAGAAAGAAAGAGAGAAAGAAAGAAAGGAAGGAAGAAAGAAAGGAAGGAAGAAAGAAAGGAAGGAAGAAAGAAAGGAAGGAAGAAAGAAAGAAAGGAAGGAAGAAAGGAAGAAAGAAAGGAAGAAAGGAAGAAAGAAAGAAAGAAAGAAAGAAAGAAAGAAAGAAAGAAAGAAAGAAAGAAAGAAAGAAAGAAAGAAAGAAAGAAAGAAAGAAAGAAAGAAAGAAAGAAAGAAGAAAGAAAGGAAGGAAGGAAGAAAGGAAGAAAGAAAGAAAGAAAGAAAGAAAGAAAGAAAGAAAGAAAGAAAGAAAGAAAGAAAGAAAGAAAGAAAGAAAGAAAGAAAGAAAGAAAGAAAGAAAGGAAGAAAGAAAGAAAGAAAGAAAGAAAGAAAGAAAGAAAGAAAGAAGAAAGAAAGAAA
>CM060951.1:186576031-186606031 GCA_030765055.1 Mantis religiosa
GAAGAAGAAAGAAAGAAAGCAAGAAAGAAAGAAAGAAAGCAAGAAAGAAAGAAAGAAAGAAAGAAAGAAAGAAAGAAAGAAAGAAAGAAAGAAAGAAAGAAAGAAAGAAAGAAAGAAAGAAAGAAAGAAAGAAAAGAAAGAAAGAAAGAAAGAAAGAAAGAAAGAAAGAAAGAAAGAAAGAAAGAAAGAAAGAAAGAAAGAAAGAAAGAAAGAAAGAAAGAAAGAAAGAAAGAAAGAAAGAAAGAAAGAAAAAAAAAAGAAAGAAAGAAAGAAAGAAAGAAAGAAAGAAAGAAAGAAAGAAGAAAGAAAGAAAGAAAGAAAGAAAGAAAGAAAGAAAGAAAGAAAATCTACATACATAACCAAGTATTCCCTCCAATGAATATCTTTTGCTAACTAATGACTGACAAGAACATTGCACATTTCAATAAAAAAAGCTGAACGTCTCAGAAAGTACTGGCTCGTCTACTTTATACCTAAATTCTGTTATACTGGATTCCTTTTAAGAGCACAGCAAAAGGCTTACCCCGTCATGACCCATTAACACTGGAAACTAAGTTATAAACGTGAAATGTTTACTGTATATGGATAGTTGCCTCCTAATCTATTTGCCTACACTATACAATAAATTCGTTTATTAAGGAAAATGGATTCCCTGCTCAGTTATTTCTTTTTCTGATTAAAATTGATTGCCAATTATGCTTAAAAACAACAAAACATGTTATTAAAAGTAAAGTATATCCACACAACATGTAAAGGTTGCTTTTATCATCCGAAAATGTAAGTGCTATCTTCATTAAATATTATGCAGAGAAAAATCTGTTCAAAGCAAGAGTAAACCTGTTTGTACTCGGAAGGGAAGAAGCACAGCTTGAGAACACAGTGGTACAGTAGTAATAATTTATACTCCAAAACCCCTTTAAAAATGCACTAAGGTTTACAAGTCTACTTCAAGGTACTACTTGTTCGTGAAATGCACAATTCGCAATTTAAGATGTCAGAAGCAGTAGTATTTAAAAAAACGTATTTAAAATATAAAATTGTTAATAAAATTATTATATACATGCTGTAGAACTTAGTTCCCGTACAACATTCCATCTCAAGCCTACCCAATTGACGATACGCCTTTGGAAAAATAAACATACGTGTGTGTGCCTCGTCTACTTGGAGGTACCAACCAACCTGAAAACATACTATTTTTAATAAGTAAAATTGAAGTCCACAAATGAAACAAATACTGTTCATTGCACTGACCTTATTTACCCAAATAAATATCTGTACATATTTTACTAAAACCTATATAGTGTACAGGATTACAGAGGAAATTCTAATTTATAAGACTGCAAAAATTGAGAATCTCAAGCACTGAATTTTTTTATTATTATTTGCCTCTCCTTAAATTTTGACTACGTATTCTCCAGAAATATATTGGACAACTCCACCTCCTTTCATGGAGTGGGACATTGGCTTGTTCTGGTCCGACTTCCACTTCAACCTTGATCTTCCTATTTTCTACCTTTAGGTTTGTATTCTAGCAGCCCTTTTGGTATCCTACTTGAATCCATTCTACCGGGATGGGCTTTACATTTCCGTTAAATATTCTATATGATATCGCCCAAAGCATTAATCTTTAAAACTTCTCTTATTTCTTCATTATTTAATCTAACCCATCTTGTTACTTTCTTAACCGCGCTTAAAAATTGCATCCCAACTGCTTGAACGTGACTCTATGACAATTAACTAATTGTTAATTAATTATAATTAATATGACATATAAAATATGATAATTAAGTGTATTATGAATATATGTAACTCGATTATCGACGCTAGTTTTGCGGTCATTTATTTGGAGCGAGCCGAAACAAAATATCTCTACGGGAATTGACATGTGGACATTCTTTCTCGCATGTAAATCTATTAGGTACAACCTAGTGAAAAAATAAGCCTAAAATACTGCTCAGGCAAACAAGAGCGGTCTATGTTTCAGAGCAGGGGGAAAATAATTAACCAAAAAAGGCGAAAGGAAGTAAAATGTCCACATTTTATGTTTGACAGAAGCAAAAAGGGAAACATTTTTTATGGCACATCCAGATGTATTCTTGGAACAGCAGTGTTTCCCGGAATGTCGCCTTTGACCAATAGCTCAATTACTTGAACACACTCGAAAATCACAAGGTTTAGGAACACTTAACCTTCACCCTAGTGGTTGGCAAACGAGGGTGGGAGCTACCGACCCAGGAAAACAACCGTGTCGGCGTCTTTTTGGACCGATGATTAATGCTTCAGGGATGTTTCTATCGGCAGCGGCTTTCTGCTTTCGCATTAGTGCTCCGTGACTCAAAAACAAAATCATTAATAAATCAGGATTGGTTTACAGTTCCTGAAGGCGTTCCTCAGCATTTGAAAGGAAAAGAAGCACTCTCCGGGGGTAGGCTGTCAACAACCTCCCACTTCTAGCTGCTGCAAAAATATAAGGCGAGGTGTAGTCTTTCTAGACCTATATTCATAATCCTTGTTTCAAACTCAACTTTATAGTTTAGATGCCAAAGAAAAACAAAACTTCTGTTCAGCTTCTAGTATACTAATACAGAAGACACGTGGTGTGTCTGTGTGTGTGTGTGTGTGTGTGTTTTTTTTTTCTTTATTGATAACAATCAGCATGCCCCACTACATAGTAGTATTACATGCATTACATTACATTTTTCCAACATTTGATTTTACAAATTGTACATATTTACATGTTAATATTACATTACATCTTTTAGCAGTTGATTTCACAAGTTATACATATTTACATATCTTTACAGGTTAATTGAATTTATGTATTTACAGAATGCTTTTAAGTGGTGTTTTACAAGACTCTCGTTGGTTACTGGCCACTTGCTTCCATTTAGAGTTACATCTTGTATTAGCTTGGCTCTTTGTTGACTTTTGTCTACACATTCGTATATTAAATGGTTTACAGTTTGTTGGGAGCTGTTACATGTGCATTTTGGATCGTCTACTATATGGAATCGGTGTAAATAAGCTTTGGTTTTTCCGTGGCCGGAAATTATTGCTGTGAAAATTGGTGATAAAGGAAGCTTTCTCTTCAGTCTATCTTTTATTGTTGGAAAGAATAATTTGCTGAGAGCCCCTTTGTCCGTGGCATTCCACCTATTCTGCCAGACCTGATGTCCTGTTTCTTCTATTTCAGAAATAATTACAGATTTAGGTATCAAACTGTAGCTATTGGGCAGATCTCCATCTAGAGTGTGTTGTTAAAGTTTTGAAGTTCTTGTAGCGCTTTCAATATGGCCAGTTGTTCTGCCTGATTATTAGTACATCTTCTGTCTAGCTTGTATTTTAACTCTCGAATTGAAGTCCCTTGTTTGAATATTACAACTGCTGCACCCACTTGCTCTCCTATTTTGCTTCCATCCGTGTAGATTTTGAATATAGAGTCTTCATCAACAGCTTCTTTAACTTCAGGTACTTCTGCAGGGTGGTTGTAATGCAGATGCCCATAAGGGTGCTCCATACGTCAGTATAGGTTCTATAGCTCCTCTGTATATTGTTTCTAGTGCTTTGCTTCCAAGTCCCCAGGTTAGTTTTGCTGATTTAGATAAAGTGTGAATTAGGCTTATAGCTTTATCATGCAGTTGGTGTGTGTGTGTGTGTGTGTGTGTGTGTGTGTGTGTGTGTGTGTGTGTGTGTGTGTGTGTGTGTGTGTCTACAATCACAAACCTACCCACACTTTTCATAGAATCTCTAAAATGAGAGTTCTGAATCACTCGTACAATAAGTGAAGAGGAAGAAAAGTTGCAAAATGAGCTATTCTGGTAATGTATCAACACATTTTCCTTCCTTATAATACTGTATAGCACGTAAACATAAACTGATTATATCGATTTATCCTTCCCAAAGTTATTTATATTTTAATCAGTGACGAAGCGTACAGTGAAGCGCTGGAAGGGCTGCTTCCCCAAGAATTTCAGGGGGGAAACAAGAAAAGCTAGAAAATATATGCCAAATAATATTTTATTTACTCTGGATACATATTCAAAATGTATTTTTGAAATTCCGCGGTGCTGCGGACAATTTGACAGTTGCTTAGATGCAAGTGACCAGTTTCGCGAGCTCAATCAATACTGAATATTTTTGTATTAACGCATTTGTAACCTTGAATACGAAGCACTGACAGATTTTTTTCACGTGAAGTTTCTATAGCTGTGAAGAAAACTGTATTTATTTACTTTTGTTTTGTTTATTTGTCGCTTTTAAATGCAACTGTTAGTATATTTCTACAGATTAGCAACAGTATTTTACTTAGATTGGAATTTAGTGGTGACAAATAAGAAATCATTGAGAGATATTAAGTTATTAACCAAAGTGTGTGAATTGCACACGTTCTTTGTGTTGTTCACGCGGTGTGGAACAGCTCTTGGAAAAATTGGAACGTCTGAGTGGAGAGGGGAGACAGGAATATGTCTGCTTGTAGTGTGAGCAGTCTTGCAATGAAAGAAGGACCTACGTGTGACTGTACAATAGAAAGAATACTGAAGAGCAGCCTTAGTTCTTTGAGTCATTATTCTCTCTAACTTTAATGAAAATTACAATTTGGAGCTTCCCTCATTTTGAAGGTCACGCCTTGCCACTGGTTTTAGAGATTGTTTATCATTTAAGGTACAGTTTACCTACGATCCATTTCAAGCTATGCAGAATACACCGCATATCTGCATCCTGAAATAAACTTTGTTGCGCCAGTTACCTTTAAAAATATGCATGTTATATAAGATTATTATGTTTCCCTAACAATTCAAAAAAACTTGCACTATACTTCCTCAGTAGTAGAAAAACGTACCTATTAATTAAAATGTGTTAAAATTTGCATTACATGTTTAATAAAGATAAATTTAAGCGACACTTAACGAGTATCACAACTTAACTTGTGTCAATCATACATAGTGCATATAAAATATGTAGAGTCCAAATTATGTACACAATTAAACAGTATGTATCGTAACATACATTCTATTGTAAAATATGACCTGAAGTTTTCCTGGCGACGAAAATGCTCACTATCTTCTCGGGCAACAAGGCAGATGTAAAGACGATTAGGTATCGACGTTCCGGGAGTGTGCATCGCTTCCATCATTAGGATATTTGTTAAATATTATAACCACAAAATCAAATGTGTGGGTATAACATTTTATAAATATTCTGATGATGGGAGCGATGCACACTCCCGAAACGTCGATACCTATCGTCTTTACATCTGGCTTGTTGCCCTAGAAGATAGTGTGCATTCTATTGTGTATGTATATACACATATATGCTTCGGTAATCAGTCCCGGACATCAGCATTGTCCTCCTCTGAATGAGGAAATGAAATAACCTCGCTTCTTGCAGTAACCAGTGACATTGTTTTTGTTTACACTTAGTCACAATGGGTGAGGGTGCCTGCTCACAAATAGGTAAGTAGAATAAGCAGGCACATCACAGGGCTCTCTTACATTTGATTTTTTTTTTCTTTTTCATGTCCATTGGTATGGTAGATTACTTTGTACCCAGGTTCTGGTAATATTTTTTTGTAGCAGCCAAAGTGCACTTCGCTTCTTCCTTTGCCTATATTTTGCTTTGAGAATAGCCACCATTTTCCTTTTCTCGCAGATTTCCTTTGGTATTCTAACAAATAAACAGTTTTAATATGGTACAAAGCGCCTTTCTGCTTTCCCTTATGCTTCACCACTCCTCAGAATATCTAACCCATGTGGAGTAAATCACATGATAGAAGCTGGTTTCGCTTCACTGCTGGGAATACACCTTAGTTGCCTTGTGATTAGTATAAAATGCACTTTCTATTGGTAGGTATATTAGTAATCTAGGAGACTCTAAGCATAATTGCAGCTGAAAAAAATTACATATTTAAAAATAGGACCCGTTACGTTCACAGGACTTTCACTGACATTTATTTTTATATCTCTTTTTATCTATTCTTACACGATATTTATTTTTCCATGCACATAAATTAATCGAACTGAGCCATTGAATATTCTGAAGGCATAATAAGCATAAGGAGACAACTATAGTTAACATAATTGTTTTAAAAGGGTTGGTATTGCTATTTCCATGGTATCGCGAGAAATAAGTTTTAAAAATATCAGTCGATTGAAACATTCACAGTAATAAAATAAAATATATCAGAAACAGTGACGCCAACAGCGAAAAAATTACTCGAAATAAATTATGTATTTTAAAGAGAACTGGGCTAATCTTTCCGTATAATAAGTTTTCTGTCTTTGTGGTTCCTGGGCCGCGCCGTGGCTCAGTGGTTAGACTGCTTGGCTCTCACCAAGGCGACCCGGGTTCGATCCCAGGTGACCGCAAAGTGAGATTTGTGATGGACAATACGGGCGGGTTTTCTCCGGGACCTCCGGTTTCCCCCGCCACCTCATTCCACCGGCGCTCCATCTTCATCTCATGTATGATCAGTGTCATCACCTGCGGTGCCGTATGTAGTAAAAGCGGGCGTTAAACACTACACATTTCATTTTTTGCGGTTCCTCCCGAATGAAGAGGACTTCACAACTAAGTTTTCCCAGAAAATAGAATATGTACAGTACCATTTTCATTTTAATACTTTAAATAACTTTTACAAAAAGAAAGCGTGCCAAATTTTTGAAAATACATATTTTGAAAAGGTCATAATACGTGGGTTAGAAGTTGAAAATTTTGGAGTCACAATTTTTGGAAGATACGTTTTGAACTTAAACACAAAATATGTATACTGTTCTCATGGAGACGCATATGCACACACACACATACCTATAAATAACGTGAACTTTTTTCTAAAATGGTTTCCTTTCAAAATGTGTATTTATGGCGAAATGTGGATAGCATCAAACTTATTTTGTTCTAAGGTACTTGGTAGGGAGGATAAAATGAATGTGTCACATTTTCATCATCATATTTACTACTCTATATAAAAGATCTGAGATGTTCACAACTAGGAAGATAAGCTCCTCCTAGATCAAGGTGCGTAGGTTTCTTGTTGACCCCGAATGTTTCGATTATTTATTTATTTTATCAGAGCTGCTCAGAGAAAGGCTACATTTGATTCCTGCCCCAATTAAGAGTTTTAATAATGAAAATTACTATTCATATTTGCGCATATAGTAGAGATAAATCAATAGTTTTGGACATTCTGCAGGTCACATAACTTTAACTTTCAGTATGTTAGAATGCAGGAAAATAAAGGCGTTTGTAAACTGTTAATTACACATGTTTGACGTGTCAGTTGTAATGTCAAAGAAAGAAAAATTCTGAACTTTATTCTGTTTGAATTAACCATTTATTTTATGTATATGTGCAGGAAAACAGGAATTTTACATGTTAGAAAATTCAACATACTCGCTCCGCAATGCAACAGATTACCTGTAGTCCAATTTATAATTAGACGACATCCCAACTGACGTGTTCACAACAATAAAGCAAAACCAGCTCATATCTCGTACTTTACTCCACATGGGGAAGACATTCTAAGGTCAGTGAATGGCTAAAGTGTGATATGAATCGAAATCTACTGGATCGAAGCGGGATAACAATAAATTATAATGAAGGATAAAAGCGTCCATTATGAAATAAACCATACGTACAAAATAAGATACGTGGTTCAATTTTTTAGGATGTGATTAAATTCTCCAAGACATTAGAAAGTCAGCAAATGATATTAAGACCAAACCAACTGGTAGAAACACTGATGCCCGATTTCACCAACAGATGTTAAAATCGACCTTAACAAATGTAACGTAACAATTGTCACAGCGCTAAAACTAATGTTAAATTTCTTGCATTTCACCAACCTGTTTTCTTAAAATATTAACAAACCTGTGTTAACGCCAAGAAACTTGTAAATATCACAGCTATAGAAGACTATGGATGATTTTCTGAACGTACTCCGATGCGCTTTTGTTTTCAGTTTCGTCTGCACAAATGGCGGATGAACAAAATCATAAATAAAGCCGTGAGACAAATTTCTCATCGACAGAGAAAGAATTGTTAATTGAAATGGTGACGAAGTGTAAGGATATCGTGGAAAATAAGAGGACGGATGCAGTGAATGTAAAAGAGAAAGATGTAGCGGGGAAAATATTGGAAACGAATTTAATTCAAATGCATGTGTCACTACCACAAGCACCAAGTAACTTGTCAGTATTACGTAAATTTAAAACTAGGTGCGAAGAATAAGTGCCTTAAACGTTTGAAGACGGGGAGGTGGACAATGTATTATCCACATAATTCAGTGAATTATAAAATCGCAAGGTTATTGATACTTGAAGCAAAGGCGAGATCGGCATATTTCTTTCGATGCATGTTCTAACCTCTCTTGTACTTCCGCAGTAACCTTCATGGTAACATGTTTCGATAGTCTATACCTCCGTAAAACAATTTTCTTCGGATATTTCCTCAAAATCATTTCTCCTTATAGGCCGTACTCTATTACGAATGTCATTTAGACGGTTTTAAATATAGCAAATCGACATCAACAGCTGAGTTCATGCTCGCCATCTTGACTATTTACAATTGTTAAGGACTTAACATTAGAAATTCGGCTTGTTAGTTTAACATGAGATTTAACACGAGTGTTAAGCTAACACTTGTTGGTGAAATGCAATTTTTGTCTTAACTATTGCTAAACTCGTGTTAAGTCTTAACATTTGTTGGTGAAATCGGGCATGAGTGTTTTATTATTTGAACGTTCTACTGTAGGTACACTTTTTAACCTGAAAGTGTATCGGATAGGTTTACTCTACTGTCTCTTTTTTGAAATGCTATGGTAATTAGTAAACATGGGTAACTTATCCTTCCGGAAACCTTATGAGTGACAAGGATAGAGTTCGTTCGGTTTGTCTAGAAGTAAATATGTGGATGTTACACTATGCGATAAGGATGTAAATACTTTGATGCGAATCGTCCTGGTGCATTATTTAAGGTGAAGCAATAATTGTTGAATCTGCACTTACTTGGCTCATAATTGTTCTGTTACTTGATTTAGTGAATTTCATCATGTTTAAAAGGGATAAGTTCATAGGAGTCTTTCCACTTGAAATCTAAGTTTAGTTGTATAATAAATTACACAGATCTTACTTTAGAAACGTCAAACTTTGCATCTTTGTGAGAGGGAGTTCCTTAGTGTACGGGCACATTTACTCATTTTGGGAAAGGTAAGAATTGAGTTTTATGCTCGTTTTATGTATTAAATATTTAAAATTTAGTTTGTTTCCCCAATCTGACCGAAAGTGAGTTTATGACAAACTTTCCATTACAGATGCTTCAGTTACCTCACAATGTGTGTTCTGGGTACATACAAATACTTTGTATACTGCTTTGGAATAAGGAAAAGACATACTATATTACCTCATTGAAGAGTAGACGAGAATCTGTTGAGATATCATTAGAACCAAGTTCCACTTTCACCTAATGCAGATCGTACCTCAAGCAACTATTGTACCCTAGGTGGCAAGTGAGAGCAGAAAACGGAATTGTCCCCAGTGAGAAGGGCCCCATCCCTAAGATCTTTTCCACAGCGAAACGAATTGTCCTGTATGTGGGAGGTTGAATAAGACATCTCAGCATGAACCAAACCCATTATCTTTGTAGACGA
This sequence comes from Mantis religiosa, assembly GCA_030765055.1. Taxonomy (NCBI): domain Eukaryota; kingdom Metazoa; phylum Arthropoda; class Insecta; order Mantodea; family Mantidae; genus Mantis; species Mantis religiosa. Next base: position 186,585,675 of record CM060951.1, read on the forward strand.
CAGCAGTGACACGTTTCTTTCACATTTCATTTCCCAACGCATTTTATACACTTTAGGGAAATTATCTGCCACATTCTTAATATTGATTTCATGTTATCAGGTACAGAATATAAGATATTTAAGTCAAATAGTAATATAATAGAGTTAAACGAGACTTAAAATGAGAATAAAACTTACATAACTCTTCGATAATAAGATCATTATTATGAATAATTAATAATATTTCCAATTGATTAAATACCATTTCATTTCGAACTAGTAATTAGCAATAAAAGTCCTACCTTTCGGTTTTCTTTTTTTTTTTTTTTTTGGTCATACGGTACTGCAGAGCGACTGTTATCATAGCTCTCTGTCCGGACAACTCTAGGCATGATACAACTTGCCAACCGCTGCAAATAAAGAGATGTCTTCTTTAATACACCTACATTCCTGCATCCTGTTAAAACATTAAAATCTTTAATTTGAAAATGTTGACTAATTTATTTCTGATTTATCCCTCGTCTAATTTATAAATCTCAAGCCTCTTATAGTATTTCTGTTTTTCTCTATATCTACTCCCATAAGTTTACAATAGCATCCATTTCTATGAGAAGATTATAATGAAGTTGCTGTAATTATAGAGTAACCTAGCTATAGGCTATATATATATATAATTTTGATACTGAATAAGAATATAGAACTTCATTTTGCATTTACAAGAGGTTTTTATAGCCGAGTCGTGAGTATTATAATTTTATATATTATTACCTATATATTATCTATAATGCATTATATTGGAAATTAATTGTTCTTTCACACTGGCGTGTGTAGGCTTAAGTATGGAAAGATAGAGTCAGACTGAAAAATTCAGACTCAACAAGAGTCAGTTGGAGAATTTAATGTCATGTCGGTACGTTTGCCATAGTAGCTCAAGGGTTAGAGCTGCTGGACGGCAACCAGAAGATCCATGGTTGAAATCCCGGCTATGGCATTGAATTTTTCAGTCTGACTCTATCTTTCCATTGCTTCATATTGTTTGTGAGATCAAAGATATTGCTTCAATGCTCAACTGTGCATACATATGTACAGTTAGTAGCTTCCAGTAGGTACGGCCACAATTATTTCTTATCTAAATACAGAAAAAATAGTTTTTACAGCGCTATTTAAGAGCATCAGCACAATTTGTCGTTCAGTATTCTACAGAATAGAACTAGGTACTCAGCTGAAGTCCTCAAAGTATAGAAATCGATGTTCTGTCTTAAGATTAGCAGAATTGTCATAATGCACTCCGTTCTGGAAGCATGATAGTATATTTTTAGAAGGAAATATTCTTTATCAGTGTTTGTGTCAAGAATTTCCATTTTTTTTTTTAATGTAACTCGATTGCACAGGTGAGTTTTGTGATGGACGCACATACCTATTCGTCGACCAATAGAAATATAGTAGTAATATAAATCTATTCAAAAGCTTTGTACTCTCATACAGCTCTGGTTTTATACATTTTTAAAGCTTTAGCTATACAATGTACAGTTTACCTATACCACAGTAATTCTCAGTGAATGCGCCATGTTGGATCCACTGTCAAGATTAGTTAAACACAATGGCGGATCCATACAAAGCAGAAAAGGCAGACTTCATCCAATTTAAGAATACCTACCTATATCATACAGTCAGGTCCGCATAGAGTTTAAATAAGTTAATAGCTTCTAATTAAATTCTACGGCATAGGAAGGTACTATAACGTTTTGTACCGTACATATAAGTAATAACTTCCTATGTTAATATTGATATTTATATCCAAAAATAAGCTTAAAGCTATTGAAGTAAAGGTTTGATATGAAGCCTAGTTCACATACTACTCAGCTGGCACTGCAGTTTAATAGGCACTTGTTTACAATATTGAAGTGATCGAGCGGAATTGTTACGTTTCATTCATAAATTTAAATTCCAATCACCTGTAACAATTTAATTTGTCTTGACCAGATTTTGCCCGCCTCGGTAGTGTAGATGGTAGTATCTCTCTCGCATTCAAGAGGTCCCGAGTTCAAATCTCGGTCAGGGTGAGTTACCTGGATAAGGTTTATTCCGGGACTTACGCTTATCCTGGAAGGCGAATGTAGGGTAACTCTAAGCTCCATATACCCCGGAGTCATCTGAGCATCATTTCACCCGTTCCATTCAACGTCGGATATGACTTAACCTTGGAGGATGTAAATTACAACAACAGCAAATTGATTTTTTGTGCGATAATGAACACAATAACAAATTCATGGTCCACAGGTATGCTTTTAATATCAATATCACGCAGTTAAACTTGCAATTTCTTCAAATGTGAAGAGTTTGGCTGTCTATGGTCTATTTTATAATTGTACTGACATCGCAATTGAGATGTTCAAATCATTAAAGGGAAATCAGTTCCATCAGGTGATTTAATCCAAGTACCCCGCTTTCATCCTATACGAGTCGATTCATATTTAATTTTAGCAAATCGAAGACAAGAGAATATCTTCCCTGAACGGAGTAGGTAAATCACATTAAAGAAGCTGGTTTCGCTTCACTGTGAACAAAAAACGTGCGCTGTCAGTCTGACAATATATAAAATGGACGTTTTGAAGAGTTGAAAAACTGCTCCGTGAAACACCTTCAAAGGATCACCTGTTCGGGATGTTCGAGTAACTTCTGGAAATAATGAAGATACGGTATGTAATGTAGATAATTGAAAACACCCCACGTATACCTACACATCTGTCCACATGCATTAAAGAAACACCAACCAAAATCCTCATGAAGCTGTCCCCTCCACCAGTGATTGCTAAACCAAAACTGTCAAAAGCTAAAAGGAGGATCTATGGGCATGTTCTCAACCATGCTGACAGCATAAAGGACAAGCAAGATGCTGCAACAAGAAGTAAACAATTGCCAAAGGTGCAGAAGCTACCAAGAAGATCAACTACAATCGTAATTTCCAGCAATTCGGGGGACTCAGACAGCGACGTTGAAGATGACACCTGCAAAGAGTGTAAGGAATATTATTATCTCACCAAACAAGAATGCGAGTGGAAACAGTGTGCTATTTGTAAAAAGTGGCTGCATGAAAACTGTACAATTTTTAGAGATTTTTGCATTGACTGCGGTAGAAAAAATTCTAACAAAAAGGGGATAAAACATGTTAAAAATAAAAAAAAGAAGAAACATTAATGAAAAAAGCTTCCATAAACATATCTTTTGAATACTTTTCATTTTTCTTTTGTCTGTTTTGGTTCAAATTGTTTGTTTCAGATTAGATATTAATGGGGCATCTTTAACCAATCATATGCCAAGGATGCCCCTTTACACTATGCTTTTGTTTTGTCTATAATAAATTATAATGTTATGAATTGTAAAATTTACACTTATTTGCCTAAGTAATGATTGTTATAGGAGCTGTTCATTATTGCATGTCTCATATGCCCTTATTGAGGAAAATTTGGAGTATAAAAATGGGGCATCTTTACCCATTTTACCCTACCAAATTAGAGCCATAACCATGAATTGAATATTAACCAGACATCAATTTTTAGAATATTGGATTGCAACATTTCTTTCCTACAATCTACAGCAGCCTCTCTACAAATATAACAATAAAGCTGATACTTTTGCAATTGTTATTTCAACAAGTAGAAAGTGATGCTGGATTCTTAAGCTAAAATATCTTTGAATGTCATTTGTTTCATTAAACAGTAGATAGGTAGCTAAGCTATGCAGCATTTGGGTACTTTTTTTGCCTCCAATTTATATCTGGCATTTAGCTTCAGTGACCATATCGTGGACTATACCTATTGTAAGTACAGACTGGCTAAAGGCAATAGTGTTAACTAGTATCTATTTATATGATGAACTTTGTTTTGTCAAAAGGAAATCTCACACTCCCCAGCCAGGAATCGAACCCGGAACAGCTGGCAGATGCTCTATCAAATGAGCTACTGGACTACCCCATTTACAATTGTGTTATAGATCTAAACATTGTATTTATCCCCATTAATTAGTTATTTAACCTGTTTTGATAACATCGATTCTATTAATTAACAATTAAATTCAATTATTGTTGTTTATTTTGTACAGATATGTTAATTCTCTTCAAGGCGATTGAATAAAGCTTCTAGGATAATTTAAGTTACTGATTGCCTCATGAATTTTCCTCTACCACTCAGCAACTTCAGAACCTTCTGTATGCATTTTTTCTCCCTTCCCTTGTGTGTACAAGATCGTTCTACTTTGAGACAGATTATAGACGGTGGCATGTTATTTATAGCCACCAAATCTATGTTAGTGTAATGGGTCTTCCTAGAAATGCACACTTGTGATGGAATTCTAAATGTTCGGCTGTGTAAACCTCATCAGAAAGATTTAGAGAACATGTAATCTGGAAGAATATTTTTATTCTTAGCCTCCATTTTGCTATACGTGTGATAAGATGCTGTTACTATATAAGATGCGGTAGTCTTAAGCATTTGTTGCTGAACCGTTATATTTCATCAGTGCAAATCAATACTTCCTATGACAAAACTATTTTAATGGCATATGTGGAAGTGAAGTACACAGCGTCCATGTGGATATGGGGGCAAGGAAGACAAGCATGTCGCCTACATGGAATGGCGTCAGGAGAGCATGCTGAACTTGACTTTGATCTCAACAGGTTTGCTGCACATGTGGGAGCTCCGTGCCCCGCCTCTATCATGTGAACCTGCATGGAAACAACCAATGGTAGAGCTCCATGGGCAGAACATCGATTGCATAAACGTGGGAGGAGCAGTTCAGAGTCTGCGCCGCGGTCACCCCAACAAGGGGCATTGAACTCACCTGATGGAGGGGGTTGTACCCCGTTAACTGTACCCGAGGAAGAATAATCAATTGTCATTACACACAGGATAGCCCACTCACTGCTTCAAGGTCATTCACGTTACGACGCTCGTACGGTGCCTGCCATAACATAATACTCTTCTGTTATAGGCACTGAACAACTGCCAAACTTGTGAATATCACATGTTTCTAAACTATGCCACATTCATTTATTTGGTAGCATTATTTGGATGTAACAACTTAGTTTCATAACAAGCCTTCCTATATTCTTAATTTCAAATGTTCGTTAACACTAATTTAAAACATCGCCCAAGTGTATTTACAAAAGTCAACTGTCACGTGACTAATCATCTCTCACTCGCGTGGAATATGTTTATAATAACTTCCTTATTTTACACGATAAATTTTCTTAATGTATTAAAACATAATTGTGGAATTTCATTATATACCTAATCTGTCTCAACCTAGTTTAATCCTGCCGTAAACATCTGGGTGGGAAGAGAGACAGAGACAAGAAAACGGTTAAGCTGTTGATTGGTTTAGCAAAGTTAATGGGTGTTATCTTTTATTTGCAAGCGTACGATAAACCCCTCCTTTAAGTACACTACTGTAAGTAGTTTTCTGATCACTGCTCTGTGCGAGCCAATTTCGGAGAGAGAAAATTATGCAAATGTTTCAATTCTTATAAACGTAGTAGTCCCACATTTTATCTCTCTGCCTCACATAGATGTGTTATATATACTATATACAGATAAGACAAAAGACAGGTGAAATTATAAACACTATTAAATTACAAGGGGCGTCCAGAAAGTAAGTTCTGTTTCAATTTATCTCCACTGCAGCGCTGCGATCGCAGTTCCGCACATGCGCGGTAGACGCTCTGTATCAAGAAGAAACGTGCGCCATTGTGATATTGCTGTCAGCCACGTACGCTTTGTTGTGCTTGTTTACAATGTCGGTGTTGATTGAAAATTCCGCCGCTTGTGAAATCAGATCTGTGATTCGTTTTCTGAATGCTAGGAAAGTGAAACCAATTGATTTATCGGCAAATTTGCGATGTCAAAAGGTGTTGTGTTTCTTCACGACAACGCACCACCACACACTGCATATGCGACGAAAAACATCCTATAGGGATTTGGCTGGGACGTGTTTGAGCACCCCCCGTACAGCCCTGACCTTGCTCCTAGCGACTTTCATCTGTTTTTGCATCTCAAATCTTTCCTTGGCAGTCAACACTTCAACAATGACGAAGAGCTGAAAGAACATGTTTCCAACTGGTTGAAGACACAGGCGGCAAACTTCTATGAAGAAGGTATACAAAAACTTGTGCCTCGGTATGACAAATGCCTGCAAAATTTCGGCAGTTATGTGGAAAAGTGGTTTAAGAGTTGTAGTATTTTATGCAATAATTTTTTTTTCTGTATCTGTAAACATTTTAACTTACTTTCTGGACGTAACTCGTCCTATGTTAAATTAAGTTGCATTTATTTAACAATTACTAAAGGACACTGCTATTATATAATAGTTTTCTATTCCTATACCAGGCAGCTCTCTCATAACAAGGTCTGTATCGAGTTGAATGCTGATTAAGATATTGTTTTTAGTGTGGAGTTGCTTGTGATATTCTGTATTTCCTGTACATCTCGCGTACCTCACAAGCCCAAGAACACTTATGTATATGCAATTTAAATTCAGTAAACTTTTCATCATGGAGCAGGCCGGTGCTTCAGCCGAAATGAAACAAGATCGAGGCAAACCTTTAAAAAGTGGCGCGAGGCGAATGATCACATATTGTTTTGCGATGCTTATAGAAATAAATCCGTAATCGTCTATAAATAAAAGAGAAAGAAACTCATAATCTCCTTGGTGTTCCCGCAAATAGTGTACATAGTGTTGGAATGGAACAGCAAGCATCCGGGACTCTAAGAACACCAGGAAAATCGCATAAATGCAAACAGCGCGTGGAGAAATACGACGATTTTACGAAAGTGCCATACGCAGTAAAGTTAATGATCATTTTTGTCAGAAATGAAGCAACTCGTAGATTTAATAAGTTAATGGTAACCCAACTCTACTTATTTATTGTCTAGAAGTTAGCACTGCTATATGTACTGCTAGTGTTGCAAAATTTATGTGCGTGCATGTAGATTCTAGCACGTGTTAAGTTGAGTAAGCTCCGGCTTGTTGTTTACAGCAGGATTAAACTAGCGTGAGATAGAGTAGGTATATCAGCAAATAGATGGGAGGATTCTTCTGTTTAAATTTGCACCTCAGAATGCGGAAAGTAGGTGCTGTTCATAGAGTGTTTGTATTGCTTTTATCGCCTGTTTGCACTGCACACGGATTGTTGGATATCTTTCGAAAGCTACAATAGCCAATAAGGGGAAATGGAAAGAAACGCAACGCGGAAGAATACATTTAGTGCGGCAAGCTTATTACAAACAGGATTCAGGTTCTTATCTGAAAGTTCTTTCTCTCATTTAACTCTACTACATAGTTTGAATCTGCTTTAAATGGGTCTTCAACACGTGACCCACCAAGAAAGTTTATTTGACCCTTAGCTTAATTATAGCTGCACTTCTTCTCTGTTAAACAACATATATTTCCAAATTTGTTCTGGGTAAATATTCTGGAGAAGGATTTTTCTAGGCTTTCCCATTATCCTGAAAGAAATATCGGTTAACTCTAAGCTCTAACACCCTGGGCTTATTTGAGCATCATTTCACGCATTTCATTCATCGACCCATGTGACCTAAATGTTAAAGAACGTTAATTAATTAAAAAAGACTATATTCAGTAATAAACCAGAGATATACTACATCATTTTTCATTCAGAAATTCTACAACTTCACTTTTCATATAGGCAGTAAGTAACGCAACAAAAATTGTGATTTTTTTTTTTTTTTCCAATTTTCTACCACACCTGTATACCAGCTGTTGAATAACCGCCATTAACGCTTCACAGTCTCATGTTTCATTGTTTTCCTGGGAGATGATCAATCAGTTTGTTCCAAAATTATAAAATATAATTTGCAATTTATTCACAATCTTCTGCTTCAAGTCTTTTCCTGACTCCAAAGACTCTCATTAACTTTCATTGGTTCTTTACCAAGGAGGCGTTTTCTTAGAAGTGCAACCTCTAAACTCATCCTCACTTTAGGAACCTTTGCCATTTGTAGTCACTTTTGTTTCTTTATTTCTAAGAAGAATCTATACTGCTCAAATATTTTTGGTTTTAAAATTGCCGTTTTTAATTCGAAAGTTCGTCTAGATAGTCAATGTTTTATTAAAATAAAACGGAATCAAAAGTTTGTGTTTGTTAAACTCATCAGAATTTGCCATATTTAAGTGTTTAAAAGTCACAGATCCTTAAATAAATCTACAACACGTTTCTTTTTCCTTCTAATCAATTTATATCATCTAGACTATATCCAGACTATATCTAGTTTAAAACATGTTCAGGAATTCTTCTGTCAGTCCTTCGTAATAGATGGTCTACCCATTTTTACATATAATCATACTACTAATAGTTTAACTCATACCTGTTTTTTTATGCATATCGCTTCTAAGACTCCATGTCTTCCATAGAGTATTATTGACTGCTGTTGCAACCTAAGCATTTGCATTTCTTGCTGCAAGAATACGCAGCAAAACTATAACAAAATGGAAGAAAATTAATTACATTATACTGGTCGCCAAACTAGAATGTGATTTTAGTGGAATTTTAGGTAACGAAAGAGCTGTTTGCTTGGCTAAGAAAGCTGCAGAATCCAATCTTCCTGTGACATACTCTTTATGTCCTATATCTACTGTAAGGAGAATAATACATCAACATATTCTTGAAGAATGGAACCAACAATGGCTAACAACTCCAAATGTAAGTTTAACAAAAACATTATTTTCCCCTAGTGTATATGACAGAGGAAAATGTGAAACTCTTGTACCAAATTTTGTTTTGACACAAGTGGACATGGTAAATTTGGTGAATACTTATCACGCTTTCACTTAACATCCAACCCCGAGTGCATGTGTGGTGAAGAATTTCAAACTGTGGTTCATCTCCTTTTCTGTTGTCCCATTTTCTGGAGAGAAAGACAAGAATTAATATTCAAGCTAGACTCTCTAGGAAATGAATTTTCTGCTCCGCTCACATCTTTGCTATTGAAGCCACAACAGTATAAGTACTTCATGATGTTTATAAACTCAAGTGTTTAAACGTCTGAAATAGTTTAAATTAATATGCACAGATTAAAACATATTTTCTTAATTCCAGTATTTAAAATATTTTTGTTAAAATTGTACATTTTTATGTATTAACTATAACCCTAATATACCACTGTGTAAAATAGGGTTTAATAAATCTGGACAAATAAAAAAAAAAAAAACTAGAATGTGATTGACAGTAGCTACATGGAAAAGTGCTGTAAAAATGGGAGGGGATGAGTACGTCATAACGGTTGTCATAGTAACCATTAGAAGGACCAATTAGAGTCGAGACGTTTCCATTTTTTTTAATTAACGTCCTCCAACATTTGACAACGTTAGACGCTAAACCTTGTTTGCCGATATTCTAACACTTGCTTAGCATGACTTTCGGGTGAGTGAGCTACGCAAACTCTGCGGTAAACACAATACCTTGGCTTTTGTTTCTCTTCTGATAAGGGTGCGTGAAAAGAATTCCCTCACGTAGACAACAGTTAGAGATCCTGTACTGGCAAGTTACTTTGCATTTTATTTGTGGCAATTTGCCTTGGTTTAGATGTGTGTAAGTCCGTGTATCTGTGCGCATGTTGTGTTCATTTGCAGTTGTGTTTAATGAATGTTTAATTATATCTAAATATAGTGACAAGCGAAAACCTGAACGTGCTCGGGAACCGAATAAAACTATATTTGGTAAAGGTATTCCAATTAAAGGTCATACACGGGAAATAATATGCTCTGTGAGAGAATACTTCGAAGAGGAGAAATTGAAAGGGGGGTCTAGGTGCTTGATAAGACTTCGCGTGCTGTAGGTATCAGTAAGGGCATTAAGGTTAGGATTGGGAAAGAAAAGCATTTTAAAGAAGAAAGTTAGACATTAGGGTATAAATTAGAAACTCCCGGAAAAAAATTATGTAAGCGGCACTTGCCCACTTCAATAAGCATCAAAATGTCACAGGCATACCTCTTGTTACGATGATCTTTACATTGATGTGTTCTTGCATGTTCTAGCGTTTGCCTGTAGATCAACGATTGTACTATTGTCTTTGTGTTCAGTATTACAAATAATAACAATAGTAATAATATATAATAATAAAATACCCATTGCAGTCGCAACTGAATCACTCTCGCACGCGTAGTGTTATCGCGCTCTCCACGTGGCAGCAATAAGCGGCAACGTCGCCTCTCTCTCCGTACGAAATGTCAATCACTTTCTTGATTGGCGACCAGTATAGATGAAGTGCCTACTTAAACGATATTTGATGATAAATTCTTGCAGCTGCAGACGGACAGCGAGTAAGTATGACAACAAGCGTACTGAGACATCCGCGCAGTAGTACCAACGTCAATCACAAGGAAATTGCATCTATAGAAAATACCTATATATTAGGTGCTGAAATTGTTTATCAACACAGTCGAATTATCAGCTCCTTGAAATCTATCCAGACTTATATGATCACTCACGTGCACACACGCGCACGCGCCATATAGATTATAGTTTAATCTTTTGTAGTTCAGGGAATCAGTAACGCGTAGTTTCGTTAAAGCTTAAATTGGGATCAAACTATAGTAGTTTATACATATAATCCCATAAACGAACAGTAGTTTACCACTTTTTGTTTACCGCGTGTTGTTCTATGAGCTTTTATTGCAATCACAGACATTTAAACAAACCAGTACACAAATAAACTGTCTTTTAAGACCATCGATGCTTATTTAGGTCTTCATCTGTGTGATATGACGGAGTAAGTTCTAGAAATACTACGTTCGTGGTGGTTTCAATGGCAGAATAACGGATGACATTTTGTTACGTCTAGATCACATTTACGCATATTTTTCTTGTCGATTTTCCCTTTGCTTCATCTTCAAAATTATGCTCCTTAGTGAAATGAATATTTACTACAAATAAATATATATATTTTTCTTGTCGATTTTCCCTTTGCTTCATCTTCAAAATTATGCTCCTTAGTGAAATGAATATTTACTACAAATAAATATATATCTGGGAATGTTGATCTTAATCGTTTTATTTTTCTTTGTTTTAATGTTTGTTTTATCAATAATATTTTCAATTATTCTAAGCATTTCTTTGCGTTCATTCGTTCTTTTGTTTTGACGAAGGCCAACAACTTTTTGCAGCTCAGAAACGATATCTTGTAGGTTCAAGTAGTCTTAATTTTTACATAACAGAACAGGAAAGTACAGTAAAATGTTTAATCAATGGAAGGAGCTATCATTTTAGATATGATTTAGGAGATAAAGTAATCTAATTTTCATAAAGAGTGGCATAGGATAAGAAACTTTCTTACATTGTTATAAAACAGCATACTTGTTGGAGAAATCTGTTTATATTAACTGAAAAAAAAAACAACTAACATATGTACAATCCTCATAAATTAAATTATAATCAATGTGCAGTGTTGGGAAAGAGTAAAAATGCCATAGAAAATGAAAGAAAAACAATAATTAAATACGATGATAATAATAAAATAATGAAATACGACAAATGAATGTTATTAATTAAACCATCAAAAGAAACTCCAAATAAACTTAAGAAATAATCCTAGTGAGCAGATGGCTAAACTATTAGATTTTATGCCACATTATAAATACTTAATGTCCAATCTTTCATGGTAGAGGTAGGTGATCAAGAATTAATAATTTTTTAAATAAATATGAAACATACAAGAGAATAGTATACCTATATACAATATTTCATTGTCCCAGGGAAGTTAAAAAGAAAATAGAGCACAAGAGGTTTAATAAAAATTTAAAATACAGATAGAAATGATTATATGTGCATAAATAAGCATTGGTATAACAGAAAACGAAGAGAAAAACGAATGGAAGAAAGGAAAAGGTTGAAATCGTTTTATTTCCCCTTTATATTAATTCTCATTCAGTACTAAAGTAAACGACAAAGGATATTCCTGTTTTACTGTTGTTCAAAGCCATTTCGATAATTAATATTATGTGACCTTTTTGAGGTTATAATTTAAGTTAGACTTTAACAAAATAAAGAATTTAATTTGTTTCGTATCTACTTATCCCCTTCACATTATGATACCATCTTAAGATCGTATGCAGCCAAAGGGTAAGTATATATTAACATTAGGAGGACCTATACTTTCGAGAAAAAACGAACACCACTTATTCCTTATTTTAGTAAAATAAGTAAAAAAAATATGCTATATGAACTTCAACTTTCTAGGTAGTTTGACACAAAGAACATACTTGGGTGTCTAAAGGCTGCAGCGCACAATTAAAAAAAATTATGCTAGTTTTTTAGATACGAGATAAAGGATTGCTGGAACGTGATTAAAAGCTGGTGGAAGTTGCATTGATTTGTTGGAAACATGTATAAAGGAATTGGTGATGTATAAATGTGAAACTATTGACGCTGCAGCGAATGAACATTTGGGGAATGCTTGAATTGGTTAGTTGGCATTCGTTTCACAAAAAGTTAATGAAGAAACGTGTCAGTAACTGAATGGGAAGAAATTCCTGGTACACAGGAGTGGCGAATGAGTAAAATAATCGGGATATAAGTACCTACTATTAAAAGGAGAGTATTAAATTAAAATTTTTATATGCTGGAACAATGAAGAAACAAAAAAGAAGCAAACACGGAGAAAGCTGGAATTTTAACGAAGAAATTTCTCTTAGGTTAAATGATAATTTATCAGTAAAATATATATCTAATAATAGATGACAGAAAATAAAGTATAGGCAACATCAGGTAAACAAACTGATATTTATGCAGCATATGACTTAAAATATATACTTTCTTATGAGTAAATTCAAGTGATTGATGTAGAATATAAAACAGGTATAGCAAATATGTTGGTATATGATGATGATAATTATGGACTAGAAACAGAGCTGTAAATGCAAGAAGAATTGCACGAAAAAGCAATTAGTTAATCAAGATAACGTAGGGTAGGTATTTAGTGCAGGGAATGAAACGTGAATTTATAGGTAAAAAGAAGAAATATACATTTAGTTTACAGAAAACAAATTACTCAGGACTGCTAAGGTTTGCATAGGAATAATACGAATGCTGAATATTTACGAAATAAATTACAGATAAGTTTACAGAGTAGACAAAGCTACAGGGGTAATACATAGAAAATAAAATACTTTCGAATATAATTTTTCAGCTGTAGGTAGCATAAATGTGGCAACACCCTTGAAAAGATGATATCTAATGAACGCTGAACAGGCCACTAGGAAGAAAAAGTAAGAATGGAAGGAGCAGATCAGAAGAGGAAGTTATTTCACCTGGAAGTCGGGAGTTGGGTCCAGAAGCTGGTAAGTCTAGAAACAGTCTACACCTGCACTGCTGTGTACATCGCGTGTGTACAAACTGTGAGATCCCGGCCACCTGTTCTACGTCACCCCACTTAACAACAGCCTCCTCTTGTTTCCTCGGATGTAGCACACGTAGATATTCCAACAATAGGAGCTTGTTCCATAAAACACTGCTAACTACACGTATCTATTTGTGATTAAAAACATTACTATTGAAAGCTTTATTCAATAGGTAAAAACAAAAAATCTCCAGAAAATTACATCTTTAGTTTTTTATACAGAGTTTCTAATTAAAACACCGTCTTTGATATGGTATATACCTATCTTAAAATAGACATAACACTTCTTCATCATCTTTTTCTTCAGGATCATCCTCCTCTTCTATAACTTACACCCACCCCCTGCTCCCTGAAAGACTTAAAGCCAATATCTTGAATCAGTAGCCTGTCAAAATGCAAGCACACTTGGAATATTCAGAAAGGGTGAAGAAAAGGAAATGAGAAGCAGTAAAGAAAGCAATGACAACATTCCCGGATCAAATTATTCAATCCAGAATACACCTGCAGACCGAGCGGGATAGCTTAAGGGCACTGGGAGGTCGATGGGCTTCAAAAAATCGATTTTTTGTTTTTAGTGTTAAAAAATTATACAATTCTTCAGCTTTTAAATGATATATATAACATATGGCATCAGCTGGTATTAAAGCCCTTTAATCCATCAAATTAAAGATGGCGGCACAATGACACGCCCATGTTCTGATCTGCATACACATTTCACTCAGCATACTTCCAAAGCTTGAAATTTCTGAACTAACCTATTTAGAAACATAAACACTCTCTTCCAGAAGAGGTTCTTTTGGCAATTAAACCAGTATTTAGGGAACTTTCTCAAGATGAATTACTGAGAAAGTCGAACCCAATACCCAAATGAAAGTTTTCATCATATATTATGGAAAAGAATTACAAAAAACTGTGCCTGTTGGGCCAAAAATTTAAAAAACTGGTGTATATGATAGTGTTATTTGTTATAATGATGGGTGCAGTGGTAGGCATAAAGTAATGACAAAAATGGGTATAAAGGTTGGTGAAAATTATGAGGGCAGCATGTCTTAAAATAAGATGTGCGTCGACTCTCAGAGGCAAAAAGAACAGCTCAGTTGCTTGAAAGTAGAGCTAGAAGTAAGAAAAGGAAAAGAAAAGATGAGGAAAACCTAACTGAGCAGGAATATGGAGCAGATTTGTGCTGAGAGTATGTATAATTTCAAAAGAATGGTGCTTAATCTTTGATCATGATTTCCAAAAAAAAAACTTGATTTTTCATACTTTAGGTGCATGTTTCTCAAAAATTATAAAAGATATTGATACAAAATTTTTAGTGCTTATTTGTTAATGATCAGTAAACTAACTTTTATATTCATATGACTTATAAAATGGAGAGAAAATATAATTCAGTCCTTAAAAATATTGTATTTTTTTGTTAACACATCTAAATAATTTTTCTTGCGCGTAGTATAAATTATGTATGCTTTTTATTTAGTTTAGATTATAAAATTGTGACTTATATTATTTAGGAAAAATATTGGTGCCTATAGCTTTAAATTCCTACAAGGAACCTAGACCTGAAGTATAGGGTGTAATGATTTTTTTAAGATACACAGAGTGCCTTATGCCCCTTTTGCAATGAGCTGTATGAACTTAATGTAAATATTATACCGTAGAAAAATGCGCACATTCTTATACTATAATCTCACCGAATTTCAATTTCTAGCAATGTTTAGTTCTTTATATATTTATATTTCAATATCGTTATAAACTAGCCCTGTTTGGGTAAAAGTAATCTCCCAGTGCCCTTAAGCGGTTTCATCTTTAACCTGCATTCGGCAGGTCCGCGTTGGATTCCCATGGCCGACCTACACCTTATCGGGGGTTTTCCTGGGTCGCCAGGTGAATGCTGGGTGTATTAATTACATCACACGAATTTCCTGCCCCTAAATTTCATCTCTCTCATCTAGGCGGTCTCTTTCAGGGTAGAAGTGTCAGCAGGCGTTTCGGCGTTGCATGGCGGGATGATACGCTCTTGGTAAAACTTTCTCCGGTAGGACGGTCTCTTGTCTCCGAGCCCAGTCTGGTGGGCCCATTTCTGGACCACAAGAGGGTGGAATGTCGGTTGTTCTGGCCTGCCGGGGAGTTTCCAATTGTAACATGTAGGTAACCTGCCCCATACACTGCCGTGGCTGCTTGGGACGGCTGCCCTCTGTCTCCTCTCGCCTCATCCTTCCTCCCGGGGGCATAGGTACAACAGACCAAGTTTGGACCTCCGTGCCAAATCCCCTCCATAGCGTAGTCCAGTCCAGTCCGCCTAAAGACCAAGGGAAACCGTGAAATAACCTTTGGTCATTTTGTTCGGCCCAGTTTGAATCCAGGACCAGGAGTGGCATATTGTTACGCTGCTCAAAAGGTTACCCTGACTTTATCTTTGTTAATAGAAACCTCTCAGATGATGCACTGATTACTTCCACTCCACGTGGACATAACATCTGTCATTTGTGATTCTTGCGCATTCCATTGGCTGACGTGATGCATTCATTGGTGCTTAGCACTGTCCGAGAAGCGCGCCAGTATTTCTCCCACTCTTTCGAGAATAATCAGTGCGTCATCTGAGATGTTTGTATTAACAAAGATAAAGCCAGGGTAGTCCTTTGAGCAGCATGATATCCCGTTCTTCCTATAACACTTAGGTAATTATATTTTAAATGCACTTTTAAAATGGTACTGCATCTGTCATTTCATACTGTGATTTCTGGATCACTACAGAGAAAGAGAGAGAGAGCAGCGATTCAACCTTTAGCCCTTATTTTAGGGGAAGCTTTGTTACTCTACAACCCAGAATTACTGTTAAGTATGACAAGAACTTTGCGCCGAAGTTGTGCTATTTCTTTATTTACAACATATGCGACTTAATTTTCTACTACTGCTTTGAGCAACATTTTCTGTGAATGACATTTTCCTGTATAAATGTCTCGTTTTTTCAGAAACTGTCAAAGATAAGTAAATTAAACTTCAGGTTAATGAAAACTATCTATGTAGTGAATCTGCATTCATTGCAATAACATGTCTAAGTATCTAAAACTTAATTGCTCACAAATTTTAATCAAAAGTTTTGTACATATAGTAAAATAAACCTATCTTACGTAATAGATCTATTAAAAAAACAATCAATCATTTAAAAGGAACCTCAGTGTAAATTCACTCATCGTTGGAAGGTGGTTGCATGTTTGCTAAAATAGCTTCGGTTGCAACAAAACATGCATGACTAACAATTTCAGATAATCTTTGTAATTAAGTTACTTATTTATGTGCTAGATTTAACTTTACTTCCCTTTCTACTTTCTCAAAATATATCGAAAATTTCGCTTTTTGCATTTATATGATTGACTAGCATTGTTTAAAATGTATTAAATCTAGTAAATTTAGGACCTGCTAAAATGGGACACTGAAAATATTACACGTGTCTTGTATATGCGACGGTAGTCTGAAAAGTTTCCGACCTAATAAAGATACAAGACATTTTTTTTTTTCAGAATGTCTTTTTTATTTTTCAGCATAGTCTCCTTGTAACTCTACACAGTTCTCCCAGCGATGCTGCCATCTCTGTAAACCGTCCAAATAGTACTGGGCGTTTTTCTCTTGTTCATGAAGGCGATTCCTCTTCATTTGACGAAAATCTCTGTCCTCCGAGGGCAATTTTCAGATGAGGGAACAAAAAGTAGTCGTTTGGGGCTAGTTCTGGTAAGGCGGATGGTCAAGCAGTTCAAATCGTAATTCGTGGATTTTCGCCATTGCAACCACTGAGGTGTGAGACGGTACGTTGTCTAGTGAAAAAGGATTCTTTTTCTGCAGATGTGGCCGTTTTCCCGCAAGTTCTGCCTTCAGCTTGTCAAGTAATGATGCGTAGTATGCTCCTGTAATGGTTTTTCCTTTTCGAAGATAATCGATTAAAATAACTCCATGGCTATCCCAAAAAGCAGTCGCCATCACTTTCCCAGGTGAATATATAGGTATATATATTGGAGGCGGTTCCCCCTTTGCAGTCCGCTGTTTGGACTGTATTTTTGTTTCGGGCGTATAATGATGTATCCAAATTTCATATACAGAAATTATTAGGTGCCAAAATTCGGATGTATTGCGCTTAAACTGCGCCAACAGAGCGTTGGAAATGTTCATTCGAACAGTTTTTGGTCTAACGTGAGCAAACGCGGCATCCAACGCGCGGACAGCTTTCTCATGTCTAAATGTTGATTTAATACGTGACATGTTCATAGCCTCTGCTATCTCTCTCACTTTAATTCAGTAGTCGTCTATCACCATTTGGTGAACTTTGCTGATGTTTTCGTCGGTAGTTGCAGTTTTTGGACGTCCCGAACGTTCATCGTCTCCCAAACTCTTACGGCTCTGCTGCCCAAATTTTCGCCGTGGTAAATGATAGTGTATTGTCCCTATACACAGAATCTAACTTATCTTTGATTCGCGTAGGCGTATTGCCTTTCAAAAACAAATATTTAATGACAGCTCGATATTCGATTTTGATCATTTTCATAAAAAAAAAAAAAACAACTCACATCATCTCACTTACACGACTGTTACATAACAACTGAGGGTCCAAAATGTGTAAAACTTTAGTGACTAATTGTCAACAGATGAACAACGTAATTCACTAGCTTTTATTTACGAGTGCTGCCATCTTCATGTTGAGGTTGGAAACTTTTCACACCACCCTCTTCTTGTAATAACTTGCTGTTTTCTTTACTTTCTGTTGTCAAATTATCTATGTCTTAGTAATTTATTAGATTAAACAGTTCTTGTGATTAGCTAATACCCATACTTAACCAAGGTAAAATAATGTATGAATAATTGGTAAAATAAAATAATTGATTTTATTATTATTTATTATAGTTACTATTAATTTATTATTATTTGCAATAGTTGATATAAACCCACAAACTACAGAGGTATCAGCATTTTGAATTCAACTTATGAAACTTATGCAGGAATTTTGAATAACGGAATGAAAACATTTACAAAAGTGTTATTGCAAGAAGAACAAAATGGATTTAGGAAAGGAAGATCCTACGCGAAAAATACATTCCTATTTTGGCAGTTAATTGAGAAAAGGAGACAATATAATCTACCTACATTTATGGCATTCATAGATCTGGAGAAAGCTTTTGACAGTGGACAGACAAAAGCTATGGGAGATAATAAAGAATCAGGGATACTCCATGCATATAATAAATTGTTTAAACAGTTTATATCAAGGCACTGGCTTTAGATTTAGTATGTCGCATAACAAGGGAGAGTATATACCAACTAACCACGGTGTAAGACAAGGGTGTTTATTATCAAAAATATTTTTGATAGATACATAGATCAAAAATAGAAACAATATATACATAGTGGAATAAATGTAATGAACATTAATTTGTGGGTGTTAAGGCCATGCGTATGATTTTGTTATTATTCAAAACTCTGAAGCAACTTAGGTATTATATCAGCTCTGTAAAGATATAATTTTAAATTCTGCACCTAAACCCAGTAAGAATTAAAATATTTATATAATAACATTTTAGGACAAGTTTGTTATTTCAGTTATCTGGGATATGAAATTACCTTTTATTATGATAGAAATATACAAAATAAAATAAATAAATATCATTTATATGCCACATTATAAGAAGAGTATTAATAACAAACGGGCCGATACACAATTAAAATTTTACAACATAATGAAAATTAATTGTTCTTTCACGCTAGCCGTGTGTAGGCTAAAGTATGGAAAGGTAGAGTCAAACTGAAAAATTCAGTGTCATAGCCTGGATTTAAACCACGGATCTTCAGGTTGCCGTCCAGCCGCTCTAACCCTTGAGCTACCATGGCCAACGTGCCGACATGATATTACATTCTCCAACTGACTCGCATATTTCCCGGTAAACCACTAGGAGTTCTCATAAACACATGAGACAGCTACCTTAATGGCGACTTACTATGCTGTAAGTACTTTAAGGCCCGGGATTTATAGTTAACCACTATTAGGTCAATTCATGGAAATTAATTGTTCTTTCTAATAGTGGTTAACTATAAAGCCCGGCCCTTAAAGTACTTACAGCATAGTAAGTCGCCATTAAAGTAGTTGTCTCATGTGTTTATGAGAACTCCTAGCGGTTTACAGGGAAAAGCACGAGTCATTTGGGGAATTTAGTGTCACACTAGCGCGTTGGCCATAGTAGCTCAATGGTTAGAGCGGCTGGAGGGCAACCAGAAGATGCGTGGTTCAAATCCCGGCTATGGCACTGAATTTTTCAGTCTGACTCTACCTTTCAAAATAATGGCAGTACCAGTTCTATTATAGGCAGTGAATCCTGGATAACAAAACAAAAATATTTAGTCTTATTCAAAACACATAAATGAAATTCTTAAGAGCAATATTGGGACATACAGGAAAATATAAAATAAGAAACTAGGATATAAGGGAAAATCTGAACATTTGTAACATTCAAGACAAAATTAAAGAACATAGAGAAAACTGGAAGAACACCTACAAATGATGGACTGCACAAAAGAACCAAGTAAGATTTTAAATTATAAACACAGAAGACGAAGGGATCTGGGAAGGCCCAGGCAAAGATGGATTGAGACCGGAACAGACCTGATCTTTTTAGGCAGAAATCTAACATGTATTCGTAAAAAGGGTAGATCAGATCGGGGGGAGATGCCATACTTCAGGTTTTAGGGATCAAAAATTAAGTTTAATTGAGAGTTTAGGTACAGCACTAAACTGGCATTCACTGAGGAGCCTTCTCTACATATATGCAAGTTTTTTATGTTATTATTGTTAATTAAGTGTGTTTTGATTTCTTTAATCAAAAGTGTAGTTTAGGCATCTCACCCGGAACATCGGGGTGAGATGACAATCATATCGAAAGAAAAATGGAGTACTATTTTTGTGCATTTGTGATACAAATACATATTTTA
>CM060951.1:186608531-186623531 GCA_030765055.1 Mantis religiosa
GGCAATGTGTATACTGATACAGTGTGTGGGTGAGATGTCAAGACTTAATGAATGGCACAGGACATTTGCCTCAATGATCCCTGCCTACACAGCGCATGCGCCAAACCCGTTCTGGCATTATGCCCAGTAATATGGTGACAATGAATATTTTTGTACCTGGTGTGATAGAAGAGGTGTCAAGTCTGCCAAGGTAGCACACAATGGCTGCAAATAAAGTGCCTGCTGTATTGGGTGAGAGCACAGAGGAAGGAAGTTATTACTGAGGGAAACCTGAAATGGATTCTTTCAACGCTTCTGTGCTTCACGCCCAGTTGTCAGTCAAAACGCTCGCTCATAAATACGTTCAAAGGAAGCGATATCCGCCGCTATTCAATAAACAATGTAAATGCTAAGGAAACAGCTTGCAGCCCCCTTGCTTTGTGGCGAATATTCTCGCCGCGGCCTTTATATTACTTAGCGTTAATACAACAAACTGAAAGTATACACTAACACAGCGATCACCACAAACCGGGACAAGAAGTAGAGATTAGGCTATCTACCACACAAATAAAATAGGAAACTGGTTAGGAGCCGTGTTTGGCAGTTCCGCATGAGGTTCGCATTCGGGTCCCCCGTTCGATTCCTCTAGGTCTGGCAACTAAAACTACAGGTTTCTTCGTTCTATTATCTTTCATCTGTTTTATGGTTGTAAGGCCAGGCGACCGTGGTTCTTTGCTGAGGCATGGCGGTGGGAACCACGCTCTACTAGAAATCTTTAGTAGAAAGATTTATTCCCGGTTCTTGGTGAGGCTAATGGGTTCACTGTGCTTCCAGAAAGGAGTGGAGTGGCCTTAATATTACCTCTGTTGCCACCGACAACAGCTAATAAATTGAAGAAAGTGTACTGAAATTTTACATTAATTGTTGTTCAAAGAACAGTAGAAAGTCCAAGCGATTTCAGATTTCAATTGCGTTAATTTATGACCGAACCGCCGGGACGGCCAGTAATAGATCCCCCGAGGCCGATCATCTAGCATCCTCTAGTTCTAAATAACTCGTTATTTTGCCAGTAGCGCTCACCGGCAAACTCGGAGCTTACACACTTTTGCGTAATGTCAGTGACCTTGCAAGGTTTCTTTTACTTCTTTATAGGACTTCTTTATACTTCTTTCTCTGCCAGTGCAGAAAAACGGAAAAGCTTGAGTTTTAGTGTTATATCTTCAAGTATAACAGTAATATGTCCTGCGCCGTGGCGTAGCGGGCTAAGGCATCATGCCTTGGTCCCTGTTCATAGAAAGCGGCGTGGTTCGATACCACTCCCGGATGTGCGGATTTTAAGTACCGGATATAGGACCGGTGCCCAATCAGCATCGTGAGGAAAGTGAGGAGCCTACACTAGGTAAGCGGCCCTGGTAAAATAAAAGATAAAATAAAATAAAATAAAATCTGCATATCTGATATCCCTGTTTCTGGAATCTGTACCAGACCTTATTATGCAAACTTCTTTTTAAATTTATTAACTTCTGAATCATATTTCATAAAACAATTTACAAATTTTGCAGATATAATCTACTTTCTACCTTAGTGAACTAACTAAACCTAAAGATTACTGGATTCCAGTAACCTTACAAACATAATCTATCTAAAACCGTCTTTTTTCTACTTTACTCCTACTTCAACAATATAAATCAAATCTACATTTCTAGTACAGCTTTAATTCTTATAACAAGCTACGAAAGACTGTTTCCTAAAGTTTTAAAATTTCCTCTCCTGCAACTGGTATCCAAAGCTTCCTCACTGGTATCCATCTCCTAAAGCGGCCCTGGTCACGAAAACCAACGTTCCGGCTGGGGGATGAGATGCTGACTACATCTCCTCCCATATTGGTTGGATGATCGCCCTCCTCTGCCGTGCGTAAGTGTGTGTGTGACCGGCAGTCGGGTTGGTAGGTTCAGGCACACTTTGGGCTGTTACGGGTTACTAGAAAGATTTAATAGAAAGATTTCTTTCTGGCTCTTGGTGAGGCTACTGGGTTCACTGAGCTTCCTGAAAGGAGTGGAGTGGCCTAAATGTTGCCTTTGTTGCCGCTGGCAGCAGCTAATAAATTGAAGAAAGCGTATACAAATTTTACATTAATTTTTTTACTCACAGAATAATGGAAAGTTCAAGCGATTTCAGATTTCAATTGCATTAATTTGTGACCGAATCACCGGGACCGGTCAGTAACAGATCCCCCGAGGCTGGTCTTCTAGCATCCTCTAGTTCTAAATAACTCGTTATTTTGCCAGTAGCGTTCACCGGCAAACTCGGAGCTTAGAGATTCAAGTGGGATGTCAGTGACCTTGTGAGGGTTCTGTTACTTCTTTATAGCACAATTGTTGCCAGTGCAGTGAAAATGAAAAGCTTGAGTTTTTGTGTGATTTCTTCACGCATAACAATAGTATAGTAAATGATTTAATGTTAAAAATACAATAAGAAGAATGATATCGCAATTTGCGGGTAAAGGTGTCTGTGAATCGAGAACCTCTTAAATTGGTCCTTGAGTTCGCATACTGCTGGTGATATTTTTATATAGTTTACTTCCTCCAACGTTGTCATATCGGACGATGAATGAAATGGATGAAATGTCTTTGAGGATAAGGGAAAACTCCGGATAAAACCTTACCCAGGTAACTCGCCCTGACCGAGATTCGAACTCGGGACCTCTTGAACGTGAGACAGACACGCTACCGAGGCTGGTGAAAAATATCACATGATTTCAACAGGAAGGCCAAGTCCGGATCTTAAACCTTTAAAAATTAAATCACAGGAGCATTTTCAAAGGTATTTTAGTATCTCTTGGTATCACAAGTTCCTTGGCTGTGTGATTGCGACAAATATTGAAACTATTTTGTTGGCCATGTCTGCTTTTTTCTAAAGAAAAGAATGCGTGGAGGACAGATGACATCAGCAACATGGATAGCTTTCGCACCTAGGGGGTTCATCATGAAAATTCAAGAACTCATATTGCTTCCATTGTAGTTTTGAACAAGAATTGACACTTATTTGAGTGACGCGTTTGAGAACTCATTTGAAAAAACATGATGATGTTAAAAGAAATAGGTATATAATGGGGTGATTGATGAGTGCTGTTTGCTATTTAGCACATCAAGCACTACCATTCAGGAGTAGTGACCAGTCCGAAAATTCGGATAACAGAGATAAATACGTAGAGCTCTTGCATCTAATTGCTCAAACAGAGGACAAGCTAACTTAAGGAACACCTTCGGATTGCGTTTGTTCTCAGGAACGTCAAATGACATTTAGATTGACACTATTGAGTGCATTTCTCGTATTTTGATAAAATAATGAACTGAGTGAGACGAGTTTTATATCAGTAATAATAGAAAAAAAAAGCACTATCTCATCTATCAACCGTACTTTGTTAGCTAAGTCACACCAGAGGGACGGGTTGAGCAAATACCTTTTGGGTCCTGTGACGCCAGTAGTGACAGGGTTCAAGTATTTGCTCAAACATAATATTAAACTGAATACCTTCGGAAATCGCGACTGCTACTCCCCAGATTAAGTGTGAAGCCAACAACACTTATGAATTGCCCACGCCACGCCGCTGCCTGAAAGCTCCTTTTTTTTTTTTCTTTTTCTTTTTCTCATGGTGCTTAGGTTGGGGATAGCTAAGGCAGGGTTAGCCACCATCAGAATTGGTGTCATGCTGAAATTATAAATTTCCTAACACATATTGTTGTCCGGATCTTGGTCTCCTTCATCCCTTTCTCCTAAGGGTTGAAAGCACAAAGGGCCCACTATGGCATAAGTGCGGTGGAGGTCCATGTATCCGACCTTAATTGATTAAACTATGAAATATCTTAAATAAAGGTATGTATTAGAATATAACATGCTTAACAGAATTCAAATTGCCCATCACAGAATGGTCCACTCCGCCTTTGACCAGCCTGTGATGTGCCATTGCTGCACAGTTGTTATTAATAATCTCATACAAGAATGTTTGGATGTTGACACATCTTGTGCTATCAGCAACATTGCTGGATAGAGCATAGCCGTGTGGCAATTGTTGCGTGTTTTCGTAGTATGAGCGGACATGTAGGACTTCTTAAATTACATACTTTGGACACTGATCTTCTTACAAAAATTTTAGTAATGCCCGTATTTTTAGATTTTTTACCTGTTTTTCCCCCTCACTATTTAGTTAAATTTCAAGATATATTTTCAAGCTCCCTAAACCAGAATATTTGAATCTCATCACGATTGGGTTGAACGTAAAATAACCTCAGCGCTGTTTTGGTACCTCAAAATGAAGTGTGTTAGATATTTTCCCAATGAAAATTGAATTTTTTTAAGGCGAAAGTTTTGCGAGAGAGATAGAAACTTTAGGTAATAGAGAATCATTTGTTGTACAAAATAGATTACATTTTTTAAAATTTACGTCCAGCGTTGTCATATTGGACGATGAATGAAGTGGGTGAAATGATCAAATGAGCCCAGGATCTCTACAGCTTAGAGTTAGCCAACATTCATACTTCAAGGTAAGGGAAATCCCAGAAAAAAACCATTATCCATATAACTCAAATATATTCGAACTCGGAACCTCTTGAACGCCAGTAGACACGCTACTTTCTACGCTACAGTGGCGGACTAGTTTTTGTATGCTTGAGTATATACTGTTTGCTTTTTTTCGGGTCAGTAAAATGGAATGTCAAGTCGACAACAAAGAGCATTTTTGACACCTACTTTTGGGGTTTAATATATGTGCAGCCACAGAAGGCTTGTTGATTATACATTCCAATTTATTGACCTAAAAGGATCAGTATTATTTAAGTATAAACACACTGTTTGTAGACTACATAATTCTCTATCGAATTACATAAAGCACATTGCCTGAAAAACTTTATTTTGCACGCAAATTTTCCACTTAAAAAGGGTCAGAACTTATGGACCAATCCATTATTTAATAGTTTTGAGTGTATTGTTTGATTTAGTTCTCATTGCATAAATACGTCTTAGTCTATTAAATTATGACTTCGGTAATACGGTAATTTTATTGCTAATCAAACAAAGAGATATGACGTCTATTAGGATGAGGCAGGTGATCGTGCTGGTACATTTATACGTCAGTCAATGCAGTGACGTGTGCAAACATAGCTCCATTTAATATCGTGATGAAGACATCTCCAGTCTTGACTTATCAGAACGTCACTTACTTTGTAGGGTGGAGTTCCGTCACACTTCGTCAAAGAAATACAAAAATATAATGCTTTGGAAACGGAATGCTTGTCAAGATTTTTCCTGTCTCCTTTCTTTTCTTGTCTTCTTTCACCTGAACCAGTTTGCTTCTTCTGTAACTTCAAGGGAATGTTGACACAAGCGTGGTGAAGTTGCATTAGTAAGCCATGAACAAAAATATGTAACGTTTTATCCTTCGATTGGCACATCCCGTTGTAACTTAGTTGGCGTTACAACTATGCATATTTGTTACTCTATATATAATATATGCTCTCACTCTCCCTCCCCCCGCCTCGAAAGCGTAGATGGCAGCCTATCTGCCTCACGTTCAAGAGGTCCCGAGTTCAAATCTCGGTCAGGGTGAGCTACCTGGATAAGGTTTCTTCGGGGGTTTTCCCTTTTCCTTAAAGGCGAATGACTGGTAGCTCTAAGCTCCAAGGACCCTTGACACATTATCATTATTTTAATAAGTATTCACATATCACATGTGTAGTAACCTTGTGTTGTACAAGCTGAACGGCCGCCCAGGCTAATCTCTGCCCGCTATTTGTCCACTTCATTCAAAGCGTCTAGCTGCCTGTTGTGCTAAGTTGACATTTGACTTGGCCCTGATTCCTTGAGGTTAAGCAATGAGGTTGACCTCCTCATGTTTGGTGGTAGAGGAAGCATAAAGTTATCCATTAGTAAATGAAAGAGATGGTAAGTCGTCAGAATTCATTGTCCAGTAGCTTGGATTCCAGACCATTTACTCTCGTTACCACTTCATTGTAACTTGCAGACTGCTACAGGCAGACAGAGGTGTTCAGCATTAATTAGCCAAAAAATACTAAAGTTATTTCATGATTTTATGACAGAAAAAGCAGTCATTTTCATTATAAACAAACCAACCGGACACTCTTCAATTTTGCACTGGTTGACGTAGCGTGGGTTCAAGGTTGAAAAATACATTTCAGAATACTTTTGCTTTCAAAAGACATTCGCCAGGCTTACTCCTTTTCTTTCAATCTTTTAGTGCTGCTGGTAGCACTTTCGACGAACCTTTAACACTCTTATCTCTCAATGGAAGCAATGGGTCGTGCAATTTTCAGTTCATCTTCATTCAAATAGAAAGTCCGTTCTTAAAATATTTGTATTTAAAGGCTTGTCATTTACGAAAGAATTCATGCATCTTGTTCTCAACCATAAAGCTTGATCGCATATCTAAGCCCACCTCGGTGGCGTAGATGGTGGCACGTCTGCCTCACGTTCAAGAGGTCCCGAGTTCGAATCTCGTTCAGGGCGAGTTACCTGGATAAGGGGTATTCCCTTATCCTCAAAGACGAATCTCGGATAACTCAAAGCTCTATGGACCCTTGGCTCATTTAAGCATAATTTCACCCATATCATTCTCCATCCGATATGACTCGACGTTGGAGGACATAAATTACAAAAAAAAAAAAAAAAAAAAAAAAAAAAAAAATCACAGATGTAATAATATTAAAAACAGATGGTACAATTACAATTAGCTTTACCCAATAATGTACATTATGGTGTTTAGATGTTCAGTGATAAAAATACAGGCACGCTATTCTCTCCTTCCGCATGTTTATGGGGTGATGAGTTAACTTTATTATTATGATTATGATGATTATTATTAACTTTGATTTGGGAAAGCATGTTATTATTTACTATCCTCACACGAAACAGATGCTCGCATTCGGAATGTATTGACTTTGATTCCACAACTCTTACCTTGGAGTGCCTGGTGATTTTCTCAGGTCGGTAGGCAATGCTGAAGTTTACTGCTCTTTCAAAAGATTTCTGTCCATTCTTTAGTCTCATTTTTTCAGCTTTGCAGGACCAGGCGATGGCCATCGGTGCGTTGCAGCGGGACGGTGTATAAAGGGATCTCCCTAGCGCTTGGCTAGTCGGCTGGAAGGGCCTCGTTTCATTCTGGGACCTCCAGATTGATGATGGATAAAGGTGGATCCTCCCAGGTTAGGAGGATCCAACGTTAAGTCATATCGGGCGATGAATGGAATGGGTGAAATGATTCTCAAATGAGCCCGGGGTGTATGGAGCTTATAGTTACCCGACATTCGTCTTTCAGGATAAGGGAAAAACCTGGAAAAATCTTATCCAGGTAACTCACCCTGACCGAGATTGAACTCGGGACCTCTTGAACGTGAGGCAGACATGCTACCACCACGCTACCGAGGCCGGCGTCAGGATGGTGAGCTGTTAGAAAGCACACACAATGACGTCGTTTTTTGGATCTTCTCACCTTTGTCTCCCCTTGCTCCGTTTCTTTCAAGGGTCTCTTTGAAAATACAAAGGGGCTGCTTTGGCCGATATGAGGTGCTGGTTCCAGTGACTGTAAGCTCCTCTGTTTGCCAATGCTAATTACACGTATTATTGCGCTAAACGAGTTTCTTTTCTCCCCTATTAGTTTTCCATTGCCTCTACCTCTTCATTCTCTTCCTCTGTCCCTTTCACTCACTTTCACCTTCCAGTTTCGGATTTCTCTTTCTTCCCCACTACCCCCTTTCCTTTTGTTACTCTCGTTTTTTCTTTCTTTCCTTCTCGCTTTCCATTCTCTCTCCTGCTTATACATTCCCACACTTTCTATAGTATAAATTGGATGTAATGTGATGTTTTGAAAATCAGTTTAGTGACAGTTCGTTATGCTTATTGTGCAATTAGTACTATATTGTTTCTCATGGTAATCGGTTTACTCACAGAATAAATACATATACTGAAAACATTGGTAGCTATAAGATCTTATATATTGTCACCCAACTATCGGAAAGCTTGACCAACGACAGCTGAGAAGGGACCAGAAGCATCCGGGCCACACCCACCCATTAATTTCAGTCACTAACTGAGGGGATGATTAGGGAAGTGTCACTTGTCGCTGGCCGCCTCTTTCCCCTTCCCCTGCCGTCTGGAACCTTCACGGTGATTCACTGAAACGAGGGACTTCTAGAAAACAGTGATATTCCTATAAAAAGGGCTGCAATGAGTGAGTTCAGTCAGTTCTTGGCGAGCTGTGAGGAGCGCCCAGTGAGGGGACGGACTGCGTACGTGCGTCGGAGGAGTCTACGTAATTGCGAGTGCAAGTGGAACTGTAACGGACGAACTGGTGAATCGTAATTGTGTGCATTACGTAATTCTGTGTAGTTGGCAAGTGTTCAACTGTAAGTCGGTGGAAATAAAGAACATTTTTGAGTGGTGCAATTGAACTTTTCATTTCACGAACCCACAGTCACAATATTTAATTTTTCCAACCTTAGCAATTTAGGATGATGATGTCAGCAGAATTAACCAGTGTTTCAACACCATATACATACATAACTTTGAGTTGCTATTTTTCCCCCTTTATTGCACCATGCATTTTAACACCGTGGCTTTTCATACTTGATGGACCTTAACATAATTCATATTACCTTGATATTAATATTTTAACAAACACTATTTACATATACATATCTAAACCATTTGCCTCTCATTCTCCCCATAAATTCTCCTATCCTTTTTATGTTCCCCTGCTTTTGTACTCTCTTGACTTTCAGCACTTCTTTGTTAACACTCTCCCATTTTTTGGGTATAAAATGATGCTTCCAGAGTCTTAAATATATAATTTTTTCAAATTATTAATTATGTATTGTGAAATAGTCAAGTGAATAATAGACAAAATGCATTAATTCTTATAGTTTGTGCTCATAATATCCTAATCTTAAGGGAAGTTGTATGTATTGACCATTTTATACATTACGTACTTTAACGAGAAACAATGGACAGTTTGAATCTTGGTCCTAGACAAGGTTTTTTCCCTTATCCTGAAACATAAATGTCTCCAAGCACTAACGATCCTGGGCACATTTGAGCATCATTTCACCCATTTTATTCATTCATCGTACGATATCACCTAACCAGTAAAACTGACGTTAAATATATGTAAAAATAAATAAATAATAGTCCGCTGCCAGCGTGACTTGGGACAAAGGTTTCTCTAAAATATTGTCACAATCCGTGACGATACATGCTTAGAACGAAACGACTACAGTTGGTAGTAAAAGAAATCTGTCCAATCGAAGGACAGAGCGATGTATAATTAAAAACTTTCAAGTCGTTTCTATGTACCGTCGTCCCCTTCCTTTGTTTGCACGTGCATATTTTAAGGACCGTGTACATAAGATTGGTTTCTTGTTTGGTAAAGATTCGATCATAGCAACATGAAAGGCTGTTCGCTTAGAATGCTGGGAAAAACAACAGAAGTGCACGAAGAGTCCAAATAAAGTTGCGTGAGTCATACGCTTCTGTATAAGCAACTTGTTTACACAGTAGATGTTGCTATTCTTTACCAACTGGGTATGCAAAAACCACAATCGCCCAGTCATGCAGCTCTCACCTATGTAAATACATACTGCAAATAGTTGGTATTTTAAAAAATATCACAGATACCATTCATATTTAAATGGTTTTATACTAAAGTTTGAGATATTTTAGAGAACTTTTCCAACTGAGCGGGATGTCTCAGGCGATTTCGTCTGAGGCCCGCATTCGGAAGGCCCGGGTTCGATTCCCTACCTGACCCATGGGTTTTTCGGGGTTTTTCCCGTGTCGCTAGGCGAATGCTGGGTTGGTTAATTACATCCCCCGAATTTCCTGTCCCTCCATTTCATCTCCATTATCATTTCATATCATCTTTCATCTGGTGGTCTTTCAGAGCAGAAGTGTTGGCGGGAGTCTCGGCGGTGCATGGCAGGATGATATGCTCTGAGGAAAACTACTTTCTCCTCCGGTAGGTTGGTTGCCGGTCTCCGCTCCTCTGCTGAGACCATTTCGGGACCCCCAGCCAGGGACCTTTGGGGCTCGGCTGCTGGGCTCGTTGCCGTCACGCTGTAAGGGAGCGTGTCCGTTGTCCTGGCCTGGCGGGGGAAGTCTCTATCCAAGTAAACTGGAGGGAACCTGCCCTCTGAACTGCCTTGGCTCCTTGGGTCGGCCGCCCTTTGTCTCCTTCACCTCATCCTTCCCGGGGTGCCCCCACTTGGGGGCATGGAAACAATGGGCACAGCATGGTGGCCTACGTACTGAATCCACTCCGTAATGAAATCCCAATCCCGTGGCCGACCTACCTGACCCATGGGTTTTTTCGGGGATTTTCCGGGTCGCTAGGCAAATGATGGGTAGTTTAATTACATCCCCAGAATTTCCTGTCCCCCCATTTCATCTCCATTTTCATTTCACATCATCTCTCATCCAGCGGTCCCTTTCAAGGAAGAATTGTCGGCGGTGTATGGCAGGATGACATGCTCTGAGTGCCGTGCTAGGGGTTCCGGGTTCGATTCCGGGCTGTGCGGGTGGGGATATTTCTCCGACCAAGATAATTCCTCATCTACCCTCGAGTCTGGAAGTATCTGACCACATCTCCTCCCGGTATCGATTGCATGGTCGCCCACCTCTGCCGTGCGTAAGTGGGCGTGAGGCCGGCAGCTGGGTTAGTGGGCCTTGACCCTCTAAGGGCTGTCGCGCCAGTGGTTAACTTTAACTTTGTCCAGACTTGGGACTGTGCAGCTATGGTATTGGTTGATATGGTTAAACTTGTTATCTTGGTCCATTATCAAAAGAATAAAAGTAAAACAATTATTATAAACTTCCATGGTGATATAGGCGGACTATTGATAATTATGGAAAACTTTTGACAATTGAGAAGCTTGGTATCGAAGTTGGATAGCTCCATTTTCTTCGATTCTGTGATGTTTGGTGTTTCTTATGGCACTTTTTATGCTGAATTCAATTCTGCTTAAAAACTGGACAGATATATTTTAAAATTGAATTCATTTATCCATGTAAGAATCAAAATATGGACAAATCCACTGCAGTTTAGTTTCGTTGTAAGAACTCCTCTAGCAGCCAATAAGAAGCTGGCATTCATCCTATCTGTTCCCAACATGCATTACAAATCCAATGTGGCTGATATTTTATAGAAGCCTGTAATGTGTAGATTGTGATTACATTTTCTTTGGTTTGACCTCATAATTATTGATCCCAGATTCTGAAATGTAAAAACCGGGACACCTCGATATTATGCTATCGGAAAACGAAATACCTGTTACATATACAAATAGGGTAAACAATGAATTAATACAGGTATTAGCGCAGCATCATTAGCTGAACCTTATTGTATTGAACATGATTCATGATATCAGATTCCCTCCATGGCTGACGCTAAACACACTTGGCATAAAATGCACTCCATTTCAGATCCAGATCCAGTACTTCAATACTATTCTCCTTCAAAAATGGAAATTGCTCTTTAAGAGAATCAATAAATATACACTTTCAATTAAACATCTTAATTTACTTCACAGTTACAGTAGAAACAAATTAAACGGAATAATAACTTTAGTATCCACATGTTCACCTTGGAAGCACGCACATAGAATGAGATATAAGTAAATCCGCGTCGTCTGTAGAAACTGGAACTCAACTTCCGCCGTTAGTAAACATACGCTTCGGTACCAACATAACAAACAAGTAGTGAAATATTTTCCCTCAGATATTTACCTGATTATTAAAAAAAAAAAAAAAAAAAAAAAAAAACACACACACACATTTTTTCCATGCCAAGGAATGCAAATGCAATAAAATTAGAGATATTTCCTGTATGTAAGATGCAAAAATACTTAGTACCAGTAAACCTCTAAAAACCCGGGACCTTTAGCGTCCTGGGTGGAACTTTTCAAGACATCGGGGCAATTGAACAAAGAGGACTAAAATACGCGACTGTCCCGGTCGAACCGGGACGTCTGGGATCCTTAATCATAATGTTTACTATAAACAAGAAAATGAACAACTGATTGTGAGTCGGAGTGAGGAGCTGACCGCCTGTTACCAATCAACAATTCTGTAGGAATTAACTTAGCTCCATTTCTCAAACATTTTTACCAGCTACAAAATTGTAAGAATTCATAACGACCTCACCATTGCCGGCCTCAGTAGCGTAGATGGTAGCATGTCTGCCTCACGTTCAAGAGGTCCCGAGTTCGAATCTCGGTCAGGGTGAGTTACCTGGATAAGGTTTTTTCCAGGGATTTCCCTTATCCTGATAGAAGAATGTCAGGTAACTCTAAGCTCCATGGACCCTGGACACATATGAGTATCATTTCACCCATTTCATTCATCGTCCGATTTGACTTAACGTTGGAGGACGTAAAATTAAAAAAAAAAAAAAAGAAAAAAAAATAACGTCCTCACCCAACAACTGGATACCTAATTTTACCAAATAACACACAATTGTCTTCCTGTATCCAAAAGAATATATTTTTATTGAAAAAGTTGTTCATGTATGTGTTTCGATACCAAAATAACAATCAAGTAGTGAAATATTCTCCCTTAGATATTTACCTGATTATGTGAAAAAACATGTTCCTCCATGCCAAGGGATGCAATAAAATTAGTGATATTTCCTGTATTTAAGATGAAAAAATACTCAGTACCAATAAACCTCTAAATCCCGGCACACTTAGCGTCCCGGGTAAAAATTTTCGGTACAACGGGACAATTGAACGAAGAAGGCTAAAATCCAGGACTGTCCCGGTCAAACCGGGACGTCTGGGATCCCTACTCATAATGTTAAAAATCAAACATATTAATGTTAAATATCTGTCTGTCTGTATGTGAGCAGTATAATTCAATTGAAAATAGACGTTTAAATACCGATTTTGTTTAAGTGCAACATATTACAGCACGAAGATTTCCAAGAAAACTAACCCACCACAAGCTACACTATACATGGACGTTTGATTTATTCCAAAAAGATTAACGAATAAATCTTAAACTTTCTGGAATAATCTTTGGAATCCTCCACACTGTAAACAACTGTTGCATTACGGACCGTAATAGACAAATGTTACTAATCTCTGTTTCATATAACCCTGCCCCGCTGACATGTATCACTCCGCGTGCAACTAACTTCCCCCTCATCCTAATTGGCTAATGCTTTCGCGCCATAGGCGGTGCCCTCCCGTCACATTGAAACCTGCAGTAAACGTCATAATAATTGCCAGGAAGATAGAAATAAGAATATGAAGGCATAAAAATTAATGAAGTTTATAATGAAAATGAGGAAGTTGAAACTGATTGAATGAGCTATGAAACTGGAACAAGTTTATAATGAAAGGCCTTCGGCCTTTTCCACTGGAATTTTTTTAAACCAGCACAGATATCTTGCAAAAATGCTTGTCTTTCAGTCTTGAAAGTCGTGCCCCGCCATATTTGTCGTGTGTCCTTCATTCACCCAAGTCTCGTCAAGGTAGTATATTTTGCGATTTGTATCCCGGTACAGTCTGATTGTCCTTAAATAACGTCTTCGCCACACAGCAATATCGCCCCTGGAGTACTAAGTTTTCCTATTGTCTCAATTTCATGTCGCGATGTTCCTACGCATCTAACACTCACACCTGTAAGTTCAGAGCACAGCTGTTGGACTTCTCTCACTGACAAAGACGGATTCTTCTCTGTGAGTGCATTAAACACATGCAACACAATTCTCTTTTCGGAGCTTTGTAAAGGTTTTCCCTTGCAATGCTTTAGCGAAAAACTGACGGTAGACTCTGCCATTATACATATAATAAGTATACGCGCAATAAACGATCAATAAAAGAATTTAGCTCTCGCATTCGGCATAGCATATCGTCGAATGGCGATATAACTAATCCAGTTCAAAACAAGGTCAGTGATAAGTCATATAAACAAATATGTCACCACTACCGCTAAATCACGTGTTATCGTGCCATGTACTGGAGAGCAAAGAACCTCCTCTTTACTTCGTTTAAGAATTAACATGCATTTCAGATAAATCAACTCTGTTTGGTAATATATTTCATTGAAACAGTTACGAAAATATAATTTTGACAATTCTCTTCCCACATATAAAGACATATCACCATGTTAAACAACGAACTAATTTTTACCGCACAACAGTCTATACTGCAATAGCAGCCAATGAGAGGTGATAGTCACGTGACCGTTAAGAGATACGGGGCAAGCTTATGTGAACAAGGATTAGAGCCAAGATTTTATGAAGGTAATTACTACATAGGATGTAGTTATAAGAAAAGGCGAAATGTCGACAAATTACACTGAAAGGACCATAATTTCAGAGTTTTGAGTTATATATATATATATTTACATAATTTGAGGTGTAATACTACTTTTCATCATACTAAAATACGTATTTAGATATTTTAATATTACTGTAGAGCTATACATTTTCGTTACAAAGCAAGAAAGGATAAACAATTGTAAGTTATGTAATAAACTGAAGCTGCTGACACTGAAGCAAAATTTGGATTG
Organism: Mantis religiosa; assembly: GCA_030765055.1. NCBI lineage: Eukaryota > Metazoa > Arthropoda > Insecta > Mantodea > Mantidae > Mantis > Mantis religiosa. The sequence goes on from CM060951.1 coordinate 186,623,091, forward strand.
TGAATAAGTGAAGTTGTGTAACTAGTGTTATTCTTAATTGCTTAATTACAAGTTACATTATTGTCGTTCATATATACTGTTGTCAGTCCTATACATTTCCGTTATATTGAAAGCTTAATTGCAGGAGTTTGATGCATACAACAATGACTTGTTCTAAACGCTTTTCTTTTCTAGACGTTCTCACACGCTTTAGACTTTGCAAGAGTCAGTTACATTTAAGTTTAGTCATGAGTGTCATGACACTATTTGCTTCTTCGTTTTCATCAAAGCTAATTCATGGATTTCTATTGATAGTGCTTTAATCGTGATGGTGCAATTGTCCTATGTCAAACTTATGATAAATCTATAGGGCGTAGGCTAAAATCTCAAATTGAATAAATTACGAGTTTCTTCAAAGAAATGGTACTATTTAAATACCCGTAAAGGCAGCATAAATAATCT